>JAHWFP010250335.1:84571-119099 GCA_023313725.1 Lithobius niger
TTGATATCATTCCTTTGAAGGACCGAACCATTCGGAACTTGGCGGCCCCTTTTACCAGTTTTGATTTTTCATATGATATCAGTCCTTTTTTTTTGTGTAATAAAGTGGCATGTCAACAAGAAATTGGTTTTCAACAATTTGCTATTACCTTGCCTAAAGGTCGAACCATTCTCAACTTGGTCACCTCTTTATAGTTTTCGGTTTGGTTTTAATTTTTTGTAATGTGTTTTATTTCGTTAGTTTTGGTATGTTGATATCACTCCTTTGAAGGGTCGAACCACTCTCAACTTGGTGGCCTCTTCACCAGTTTTTCCCTTTGTTTATTTTGCTTTGTTTTTAGAGATAGTTTATTTTTCGTGAATTGGACGTGAATACAATTTCTTTGGCAACGTTATTTAGATTCATTGTGCTACACTAGTGTGTGTCTAGGCACGTACGTCAGTATACACGTTGTTATTGTCCGAACTTTGGCTGTCCAATGAGAGACGATGCCGTCAATACTAACAATGGTTATAACAATATTTTCGTACTTACGCGCCATCCCATGCCATCCTCGTTACACCCCTAGGCTCTAAACCATAAAAGGTACGTAGTTCGTATCGTACTGTAGCCATTCGTCCAATTTCATAGCTGGAAGCCTTTCCGTTATCTCGGTATCGATGAATAATCACCCTATGGAAATTAACATGGGGATGAGCGGACTAGAATTAGCTAGCTAGCTAGTAGCTAGCTAACTAGTTATTCATTTTCAACGTTATTGAGGGTCAGATTTTGCATTGAAAGCAGCTTAGCTGGCATTCCTACACGAGTTAATTTTTGTCAGGTGGGTCATTGCTCTTGATTTCAACACAATTTAAGCTTTTCTACCACATTGTTATTTTTCCTCAAGTACCTGAAATGTGCCCAACTATGCTTCAAGATATAAGACACTGACGCTATGGTGCCGCGCTACAATGGTTTACAACCTCGAGAATTGAATTGATGTGATGTTTGTTGTGATGATTGTTACCTAACTTGGCGCTACACACTAGCGTGTGTCTAGATAAATGTAGTCAAACAATTTAAAGGAGGTTATCTAAAACGAAATTATGTCAAGTAAAAGTATTACATCGACATGTCTGTCAAGTTAAATGAAATGCTTGTCAATACAGTTGGATCACCGGCCTATATCCATTTTTTTTTAATTCAATATCATTAGTTAAAATAAACAACATGTTCAATAGCGGTTGTAGACATACGTAATTGCAGCCTCTCCACTATAGCAGGCACACACAGATGACAAGTCACCTTTGTCATGAGTAGGACAGTCCGAGCTACAATATATATGCCGCACTTAAATAACCAACTCGAGACAATGCCGCTTAAGTCAAGGGTGTCCCCGGTGGTCACTATCAAATTGAACGATTATATAACAACATTTTGCGAAACTGTACTAAAGAAATGTAATTCCTGTTACCAAGGGTGCTGTTACTAAGTTTCGTAACCATACGTTTGTTGTCAGTAAGCTAATTCAATCAATTAAATAACGTAATGTAAGACGTATATTAGGAGCTATGACCGATATTGTATTCATTAAACGTAAACCTAGTAAGGGTCAAACACTATCATTAATTGATTAATATGTCATCAGTCAATCATATCGTGATTGTAAAGCCTTTAGGAACGATGTAAACACGTAAGCCTGCCAAAAATCCGCGTATGAAAGCCATGTTATTCCAACCAGAAAGCCGTACTCGACCACTTACAAGCTCCGTACGATCCAGCGCTTGGTACGTTGCGAAACATTTTATTCCTATAATTTATTTCTTGCAAATCGTTGAAAATTATTTTACAAATCATAGTAAAATTTGTAAATCACGTTTCTTTCCTGTCTTTGCAGGTATAAAATATTATTATTCACCATTAAAATTATTATTTTTGTTACTATTATTGTTTAACAAGAGGTGGTGGATTGATTGTATTCATGAAAACAAATTTTGTTAAAGTGTATGATATTATTGACCAAGACGAGAATTGCATTTTAGAAATTGAAATGTATGATAAAAGGAAAATTTTTTAATGAAATGCAAATTGTAGTAATTTACAGAAAGCCAATTTCAAATAAGAAAATTTTTGCTCAAATGTTGAAATCATTATAACAGATAAATAGAAAGAGAAGTGTGCACCAAATAATTGTTAGTGATATCTTACATTATAAACCAAAGTCTCATAGCAAAACTGAAGCAACCGCAACAACGACGCCCGCAAGGGGAACAATGAAAACGTGCGAGTGTGTCAATTCTTTGGCTTGAAGTTTAAACTGGATCGTTGTTGCCCTGAAAAGAAGTAGAAATTGGCACATTGTTGCCTCGACTAATAATTTGCTCTGCGCGGTCATCGCAAAGGCATGCCTTAAATGACGTCATGTACGAAGGACAATTATTTTTCGCACACAACGGATTGGTTAAGCCAAAGCGATAAACTGGGAGTGGGGGGCCTGAACGGGGAATGCCCGTTGGTGGGGCAGTGGTTATGTTAGCACTACTATTTGGTTTACAAGGTAAAGGATCCACAAATTATCCTTCAAACCAAACACCGTGTTAATCTCAAGGGCAAGTATTAAATGACGTCATGCACAGTTCTTTTTCACACGGTACGCATTGCTTAAGCCACAGTGAAAGACTGGGCCTGGGGGAGGGAAGTGAGTTTTACCATTAGGCATACGATTATGCATTAACTGAACCTAAAAGAGAATTTCTGTTGTTGTTCTGGGGGGTTGTTTGGAATACCAATTTGCCCAAACTTCACAAAAGGGGGATGGACAGTATTAATTCCAATAACCATCCACATTCAACTACATAATAACAAAGAGGAGGAAGGGAAGGAAACGAAGAGGAGAGGGACAGTACGGGATTAAAGGAGGGGAGAGAGGAGGGAGAGGATTGGCGGAAAGGAGAAGCGTTACACAAACAAAAATTGACTGTTGCAGTGAACGATCAGGCAGCACCGAGAAAATACTGGGAAACAAACACGGGTCAAACAAATCCCCGGGCGAAGCCGGGTACGATGCTAGTAAATATAGATATTCTAGACATGCAAGAGAATTTTGAGGATTGTTATGACCAATTGTCTATTGATTACTATGAAAATATGTTGGCGGAACTATGTGGTGGATTTGGACCAACACTCAAAAAAAATAAACATGACGACTTTAATACTAATAAAGAATCTTGTTTAAAAATTAATAATGAACAATTTGTAAAGGAACTAAATATGATAAATTTGACATTTGTGGATGGGATAGAAGAACTTTCAAATATATATATAATGAAATAATAAATACTTTTCATAGAATTTACACAGAAAATACAATTAAACAAACAAGGAATACATTAACTAAAAAATATAGAAAACATAAAAGTAAGAATGGATTACACATGATAACCTAATTACGAAAATTGAAAAAAGTGTGGAAAGAATTGAAGAAAGAAGAAAATGTAAATGCTGAACTTTGGGAAAATTACAAAAAAGAAAAAATGAAATTAATAAAAAAATAAAAGAATGCAAGAAACAGTTTTTTGAAAAGAAATTTAAAAAAATTGTAAAAAAACTAAACCAACAATTTGGCGTGTTGTAAATGAACAAATTGGAAAGGAAAATAAAAAAAACAAATTGATAATGAAATTTAAAAAACATTTACAGATAAAAGTTTAGAAAAAACTATTACTGAATTTAATATCAATTTCTCAAATCAGATAACTTAATTTAAGATTATTGATAAAATTGAACATGAAGCTTATAAACAAGGCAATTATTCGAAAAGCACAGCAAGTGATAGACTAAAAATAAAAATCTCTAAAACACACAATGTATTCAGAAAATGCTACTGATATGGAAATAGGAAATATTATAACGGAATTAAATAATACAAAGGCAGCAGGATTAGACAAATTACAGATGAATCATATAAACAAACAAAGAAAATACAGCTAAAGCTATTTGTAAATTATTAAATGCAATGATCGAAAGTGAAGTTTGGCCGGAACAGGTAAAAATTGAAATTATTGGACCAGTTTTTAAAAAAGGAGACATACAAGACTTAAATAATTATAGACATACACCATTATTATCTATAATTAATAAAATACTAGAAAAATATTTTGTTAATAAAATATGTTATTTTTGGATGAATGTAAAAGTTTAACAACATCACAGTTTAGTTATAGAAAAAATATGGGTACTACTGATCTATTATCTAAACTGAATGACTTAATAACGACAGGACTTAACGAAGGAAAATATATAGGTATTATTTTAATACATTAAAAAAAAATCTTTTGGAGCATTTGATATGAACATACTATTACAAAAATGTTTTAACCTAGGTTTAAAAGGGAAAATACATAATATTATTATATTAATACTATAATATAATATTAATTAATTAATTACTAATACTAAAATTGACGCAGGGTACACAATGGTTGCATGCATATATTGTTATAAGCGTTGTCGTGGTTAATAACCTTTGAACATTGTTGGATGTTATGGTTGGTGATGGCTGGTTTTTTGGGTTCATGCTAATACGAAATGTAAGTTTTTCTTTGGGGTCAAACCCTAGTGAATTAAACAAAACTACGTTTATAACAACTACGATGTCTGAGCCTTCTGTAGGAACCGTCCACACTGTCTTCCAACACAACATGTGATAGCAGAGCTACGTAGTTATTTTCCTACGCATGAAGCCAGAGATGGAACGAAAACGGTCAACGGCTGAATGAAATATAAGAAATCGCAACAGGCAATACCTAGCGGAATTTCTACAACCTCGACGCCGAAACTGCACTCCACTCTGGTGCAAACAAGAAAACGATCTGGTATTTGGGCCAGAAAATGCAACAGGGTGAAAGGACCTAGAATCGTCTCTTCTACGACCCCAAACAACCACGACTCGTAACTCCCTCACAGCATCAACCAAGCTGCAACATAAGTCATTATTCTATGGCCACGCAAGCAGAAACCCGCTTTTACAAATGCATCAAGCTTTTCAATGGTGAAGATTTCGTCTTCTGGAAGGCAAAAATCCTCAACCATCTCCGGCAAGAAGGTCATGACGCTGTGCTGACAACCGATCCTCCAGCTCAAGACGCACCAGAACTTGATATACGCAATTATCGTACTATCAATGCATATGCTCTGAACTTTATATCGAAGTGTCTTACAGACAGTAAGTTCGTGAACTACCTCACAGAGACCAGTGCAAAGACAGGCAATCTGGACAAGTCTTAACTCCCGTTACATCATCAATCGCTGCAGATACCTCAACGTTATCTGGAGCTTCTACACAATCTCAACTTTGAACCAACAGAAAGTATGGCAGCCTACTTCTCAAGGGTCAAAGGGTTAAGACAATTATGTACAGCTGCCGGTCGTAATGTGGAAGACACCGACATGGTATACTGTGTTCTCAAGGGCATACGTCAACCCCAGTGGGCAGCTGTGAAGGAATCCATTTTTATACTCGACACACCGACTTTAGATGATGTTGAGAGACATCATCGACGCATCGCATCGCTACCTGGCTGAAGAAAAGCAAACTTCTACATGGCTCAGTGACTGCTTGCAATCCCGGCCACAACAGATCCTCACAAGCAAGCGTCCAAAACGCCTAAATGTTAGAGACCCCACCAAGCCAAGACGAGACCCTACCAGTTCCCACCAAAGACTGCTCATCAAAGGCAACCCAACCCAATGCACTTGGTGTCGCCACTTCAATCACCACGAAGGAACCTGCCGTGCAAAGAAGCAATATTTGTCTGAAAGTTCAAACAACGTCGTCTCTACTCCTGCCCGTCCCCCACCTACAACATCCTTGGCAGCGCTAGCACCATCTCGGACCAACTTCCATAAAGGCGTCCCACCTTCGCGACGTGAGCGCCAACTCCACACGCAAGCTGTTACTGACCCCGATGACAATGTAGAGGACGAAGGATTGTCTTTGGACGACTTACTGCCTTATGACACTGTTCATTTAGCATAACCCGATGTCGATTTGTTTCGCTCTGCCCCCTTCAGGAAGTGAAATGGCTCTCTCGCTTAACACAACTTGTGCAGATTACATTCCTGCCAACTCCTATTTCACGCTGGACAGCGGTGCCACGAGCCACATCACGTCACTTGCTGACTGGCTGCACGAGCCCAAACCTGCCAACATAAAAATTTTCCTAGCCAGTAAAGGAGCAAACATTGTAGCTACACTACAGGGTACCGTTAAGGTCAAGACCCCATATTTAACATTGCGCCTCGAAAATGTACTATTTTCAGAACAAGCTGCGGTCAACCTTATTTCCCAGCCGCGATTCGATCGTAAGGGTGTTTTTGTGCTACAAGGCAACCAAAGTTTCAAACTGCTAAAAGGAAAAATGCTACACGGTGGAGGTCCCCTCTTGACGAACGATGTTTATAAACTGGACGGTGATATAATCTTCCCAGATTGCCCGCTCCGTGCAGAATGCAATATTCCTCATCAAGTTACTGTGTCACAGGCTGGTCAACCTAACCTTCGAAGTTCTGTGCCAAACTATGAGAATTTGCCGAATGATCTTCCACAGCGTCAACTGTGGCATCAACGACTGGGTCATCCTTCTCCTGATGGACAGAATCGCTTAACATTCCCTCCTAACAGGTGTCAATTTTGGCGTCTCTTCCATTGTGTCGTTCTGTCCGACGTGCGTACAATGCAAAAGTAAACGCCTCCCCTTTTCAAAGTCTGTCTCTATTAGAAGCTCACGCATACTTCAGATTCTACATGCGGATTTAACAGGCCCCATCCATGAACCGACGTACCAAAATGCAAAATTCCTTCTACTGTTAATGGATGACTATTCTCGAAGAATTTTCCCCTTCTTCCTTCAACACAAATCTGACGTCTTCAGTGCTTTTCAAGCTTTTCTCCTTCAACGACAGAATGAAACATTGCAATCCGTTGTGACCCTACATACAGACAACGAACCCATTTGGTGCTCTTCAGTGTTTGAGTCCCTCCTTGTGCGCCATGGAATTAAACATTATTATTCAGCTCCGTACTCACCGGAATGTAATCCAATCGTTTAACGAGCCTTTTCCAGTGTAATCCAACTAGCCACACGTTACTGGAGCATAGCAAACTCCCTCTACGCCTTTGGCGATTCGCAGTAGAGACAGCTGTTTACATACACAACATATTGCCTACAAGTCCACTGTATGATTGCCTACAACAAACGCCGATGGTACGGTGGGGCCCCGAGCGTTACCCGGCTTCCGGTAGACACATTCACACATTTGGATGTCTTGCCTATTATACCTTACCACACCCATATCGACAGAAGTTTCGACCTTCTACACGTCGTGCAATCTTTTTAGGATATGCTACTCGGAGTGTCGGGTTCCGTCTCCTTGACATCGAGACACGCATACTAGTTTTATCACGCGACGTCTGTTTTGATGAACGCACAGCCGGTGGTGATGTGATCTATCCGAATGCACCACCATCAGTTCCGGCTGTCATTGATACAAATATCGACCATGACTCACCTGTTCGTCGCCGCCAAGGGGCACCCATCATTCAAGATCCTCCTCTGGCACAGCCTCCGCCCATTCAAGGCGCTCGCCGTGGTCGTGGTCATCCTCCCGGCACCACTAAAGCTGTAATGGATGAGCGCCGTGCAGCGGAACGACAACAGGATCACCGTGTGAATACCATTTCCCACCCTTACCTAGATTCGGATGATGATGCAGACGATCATGATGAGCCACACGTCATACTTCGTCACGTGTCTGCACTAACTACAGTTCCAATGCCTCGGAACTTTCAAGAAGCCACGGAATCTATCGACGCCACTGGATGGTCCACAGCTATGCAGTCGGAGTTAGACTCGATGGCAGCGCACCAAGTCTGGACCCTAGTACTGCGTCCGCCCAATATCAAAGTAATTAACTCCAAATGGATTTTCACCAGGAAGACTAACCCCAATGGTTCACTCCGCAAGCTGAAAGCACGTCTCGTCGCCGCTGCGTGGAACGAACGTGTCAAAGTGGATTATTTATCTTCATATTCTCGTACTGTGCGAAGTTCATCTGTTCGCCTAGTGCTATCTTTATCCATACAATTTGGACACCAATTATTTTACCTCGACACAGTTACAGCTTATTTGTTTGGTAAAGTGTCACGTGTCGTATATCTACGCCAGGCCCCTGGATTTATCCAGCAGGGGAAGCATGGGTGTGAGTTAGTATGCCTATTACATAAATCCATCTAAGGGCTAAGCGAATCTGGGCGAAACTGGTATCAATGTATTAGTGACATTTTATGCTGTTTAGGTCTAGTAAAGTCGCAATATGACCCATGTGTGTTCATCCAAAGATCTGGTGATAATGCATTGGTGCTATGTTTATTTGTTGATGATAAGCTAATTAGCGCAAAGTCACAGCAAATTTATAACCATTTCCTGTGCAACTTGCGTAAGCATTTGTAAGTGACTGAAGTTGAAGGGCAAAAATACATTGGCTATGAAATTGAACATACTCCTGATTTCATCTCTTTGTCAAATACAAAGTATATCCAAACTAAATTGGCTACTTTTGGCCTTGAAGACGCAAATCCTGTAAAAACTGTCTCAGCCACACTTAAGGTCTTTGGACAGTGTTCAATTTCAGACCCAATTGAAAAAAACTATTTACCTAGAAATGCTTGGTACATTAATGTTCTTGGCTATACATTCAAGGCCTGACATACTTTATAATGTAGTGCAATTAGCTGGGAAATCTGGCGACCCAAAAGTACCGCACTACACAGCATTAAAACGTATTTGGAGATACCTAAATTGTACCAAAGATTGGACGATTATTTATTCCAAACGCAAATTAGGATCTCTACGCGTGTTTTGCGATGCTTCCTGGGATTCAGTTTCAGGCAGCAAAGGAGTAACTGGATTGCCTCATTAGCCTAGGTAATTTGCCAATCCTCTGGACGAGTAAAACTCAACCCTTAGTTTCACACTCTAGTTGTGAATCAGAGGTTATGGCTATGGGCGAGGCAGTGAAAGAACTTGTCTCAATTCGTGGACTTTTGTCTGAATTGTGTACATCCTTGCTTGTTTATCCAGTGCCAATTTATACAGATTCCAAATATGGTATAGACCTGATTGTGAATGGTGGAAGTGCGCAATCACGACACTATTTGCGCAGGGTGAGTTATATTCGAGACGGAGTTCTAAAGAACAACATTGAACTTAAGTTTTGCCCCACTACAGAAATGCCTGCTGGTCCGTTGACTAAAAACATCACGGGATCAAAATTGACAACTGTAATGCGTGACCATTTGGGTTTGGAATGATTGCGTAATTTTCCCCCCTTTTTAGGTCTTGGCTGAAGTATTTTCGTAATGACTGCCTCTTGTAACGTTTGTGAGGGGTTCTAGATGGTTAAGCGTTAATATTTCTACCATATAAAAAATTCGGTTTATTTTTTTTCCTCATTCTAGTCAAGTCTTAACGTACTTGTGTCACAGTTTTCGTACATTGGTTACGAAACCACTATTTGTTGGTCACAGCAAGTATTAGTGATCACACATGTTCTTAGAAATATTATTTCTTCGCATGTTTTGCTTAAGAATGATAGGTTTCTTTTTAGCGTTGGGTATAACCTATTTGCAATGTAAAGGTTATGTCTGGGGGATGACGCAGGGTAAACAATGGTTGCATGCATATATTGTTATAAGCGTTGTCGTGGTTAATAACCTTTGAACATTGTTGGATGTTATGGTTGGTGATGGCTGGTTTTTTGGGTTCATGCTAATACGAAAAATATATATTATTATGCAGGACGGAAAAACAATTGTACAAGTAATAGTCTTCCAACTGCAATTAAATATGGTGTACCACAAGGTTCTGTACTGGAAGCTCTTCTATACTTAATTTTTACAAACGACGTTGTTGAAAACTTGGAAACTACAAAAACTTTCATGTTTGCTGACGATACAGCATTAATATCGATAAAAAAATTATGAAGATATGATAAATAATTTACAGCACGATTTTAATTTAATTTATGATTATTATATTGAGAATGAATTATTTATCAGTAAAGATAAAACCTTGCAAATGGACATTACAGTACCAAAAATTAAAATTAAAAATAGTAAATGGATTATTAAACATTATGGAAACTGCAAAAACTTAGATTCTGATGAAAACAATCATATTTGTAGTGATTGGTGTGTTAGACTAGAAAAACAACAAACATTGAAAAAATTGGGAGTAAAAATTGATGTAAATTGATCGTTTAAAAAGCATATAAAAGAGTTGATAAAAAAACTTAGTAAATTAACTCCAAGATTGTACAAATTGAGAGAAATCTTAAATAAGAAACAAAAGTACATTAATTTATGATGCTTGGACAGCTAGTATCATCAGATATGGTATTGAAATATATAGACAAACAACAGATTACTTAATTCAAAGATTACAAAAAAACACAGAATAAGTTAATAAAGATTCTGTTTGGAGAAACAAATTTGATAAAAAAAATAGAAACTCTCTTTCAGAAGAATAAAATTATGTAGATAAAAGATCTAAAAAAAATTATCTTGCCAAAGTATTTTCTGAATAATAAACACAAAGTTCTAATAAATTATAAAAGTAAACCCAGAGCAGGAAAAAATAGTTATAAATTGTCGATATGTGTAAAAACCATTATGGAAAAGAAAAAGAGATTATTTTATACCCGACTTGTTTAATCAGGTACCAGAGGAAATGATGAAGTGTATGAATAAGGGTGAATTAAAAAAAGATACGAACTTTTATATTGGAAAATAGAAGTTAGTATACATATATATTAACAAGAAAAATTATTGAATTATTAGTATAAAATGAATGTGAATTGTAATGAAAACGTGCAGTCATTGTTGTGATGGTATTATTTTTATGATTGTTAAGACTGATGACTTATGTAACTCACACAAGCTTTTTAATTAAGGCTTCGAGGTTACTGTATTACACTAATACAGTAACTATTTGAAATAAAATAAAGACTACTATCATTGTCTTGACATGACATTGGAATTAGGACATAACAAATATTAAGGTATGCAGGATGAACAATTTCATCAAGATTAGCATTCAAAAGTATGATCATGAAGGTATTTCAACGTCTGATGGTGTTTGTATATTCGATCAAGACTGGTGTAACATTAGAGACTTATTACCCTACTTTCATCTCGACAATTGTAAAAACGATGCTGTATAAATCCCGTATTTGCACAGTTGCAACAATGCTCAACAATGGTTACATACTTATTCTACAGACTTATTCTGCACTTATTTCGCACTCCTATTTTGCACACTTTTAGAATTCATACAAATATGACAATCTTTGTTAAGCAATATGGTACTTTGGATTATGTTCGGATTGGAAGAGGTCGGGCCCCTCTGGGAATGTACTGCAGCGGCCTTAGAACACTCGCACTGGGCGACGGGATTATGTGGGGGGGGGGGGGGGGTGGCAAAAGGACGTTGGGGAGTGCAGTACGCTTCCATAGAAGGGTCCGAGCCACGGAAACTAGTGTGTTTTTTAAGACATCGGCGTATATTTGAAACGTTTTTCTGCAACTTGGAGATGCAATTTAAAACACGTGACTCCAGTGGGGAGGGGAATGGGTGTCGGCACCCTGGAAGCTAACTTTTTTCTATGAAAGGGCGTGAATTTGAAAAGTTTACCTGCAACTGAGTGATGCAATTTTTACACAAATTCATTTCTAATTAATTTTTTTTAAATATGGTTTCCTGCAATGTGGGAGGATCAAGAAAGCTAGCGCAATTTTAAAGAACGTTTTCCTGAAAATTAAAATGCAATTTTCATACTAATTCATGTGAAATTGTTCGATAAAGTTTATTTTAATTTCAACTAGAGCCTTCTGTAGTGGTCTCCCGGATCCTCGGACGGTGCAATCCGACACTGTTTTGGATCACTATTTTAAATTTTCTGCAGTGTTACATCTTTAACAACTGCAACAACTCTATCACAGGCATTATTAGCCGATTCTGAAGTGCTCCTTCAGCGAACAAGGGAAATAAGATTTTGCCCCCTCAGACTACAATCTTCACAATATCCCCCGTAGGATGACTGTTCATTGCGTATTGTTAAGGCATCGTTGTAATGGACTGTTGCCTTATTTGGAATGACCCCTTTGACGAACAATGGAAATTGTAACAATACGACGCTTGAAACGTCATATCAAAGCAAACTGTTAAAGCATTGTCGTTCGATTGTTGTTCGAGCTTTCGGAAAACAAGGAAATGAGCACTTCTCCTTTCTTCCGACAACGGTATTTCTGTTCGGCGCTTGCTACTGCTACATGAAATGAAGGTGGGTAATAAGAAAGTTATATAATGGTTTTGCAACAATGGGCTGGTAAAAGCGATTTAATGCATACTTTTGGTAGAGTGACGTCCTCGGGCGTCGCTCGGACGTCAAATTGTGTATTAAATCGCTAATACCGGCCCATTGTTGCAAATCCATGATATAACCACTACTTAATACCCCAATGGTTAGCACACTTATGCACGTAGTCCCTACTTCAACAATCATGGTCACAAATACCTAGTATTTGAACTCACGCTTAAGAATGCACTAAATTACACAAGTCACAAATACGTGCTCTGATCTATGCGCACGAATTTGTACAGGAACGTGCATGCAATTAATGCATGGTGCTCAAGATTACGACCTCTCTCAAAATTATAACCTCTAATTGAAGCTTTTGTTTATTTCGCAAGTGATTCAATATTATTAGTAGCATTATATATATAATATATAATAATAATAATAATAATAATAATTATTATTATTATTAATATAATGAGCTCCGCAATTCTCAACATTTCTAGAAAGCACGAATCGGGAGAAAAATTGATGAGGTGGTATTTTAAGTATACTCAAAGCTGTCATTTGAGACATTCCTGGACTTTTTATGTGTTTGTAAGACGGAGATATTGGACGCCGAACTTTGATTTTGAAGAACGGAGAAGCTTAACGTTGCAAGCATGTGGAGTGCACTCGTACCTGACGTCACCGAGTGTGTTCCGCAAATTTCTTTTGCCCAAGTTGAAAGATATAAATGCGACTAAAAGTGGATGAAGTGAACCGATATAAGGTGGATAATGGATATAAGTGGCTTTCTTTCAAAACATTCCGGCAAGTTTTTAGGAAACTGAAAACAAAGATATCGTGTGCCAGAGACTAGAAGTGAAGGATCGTCAGACAAAACGGTCAAGCAGAGTGCGTTCATTTATGACGTCACTAACGTGGTAGAGCATTCTGTTCTGACGTAGCAGTAAGTAGTAATAAGTGATGTGTGCTTTGTGAATACGGTCAAGAACGAAATCGACATTTTTTTTTCGATGCAATTTTGTAGAATACAATTATTAAGCTGCTACAAAAACGTTAAATGATGAGCACATGCAAACGTGACTGAGCGTTATGTCGTGCTGTGGTGAATGTGAGGATCCGATTGGAAAAAGTAATAATAGTGCAAATTGTTCATCTTGTAAAGCCAAGTATCATTTTGAAAAGTGCTCGGGAATTTCATTTGCAACATGGAAAGCTAAAGGAAAAGATAAAAATGTATGGAAATGTAGAAGATGTAGAGATAAAAATAGTGCGGAAAATGGGCTGGATACTAATGAAGGAAAAAAGGCTAGCGATGAGGAAGTTGACGATGAAGAAAACAGTAGTGATGGGGAAAATACTGAAGTGGAAAAGGCATCTAAAAACAGTGAAAAAACACAAATAACCAAAAAATCCTACAAAAGTCAAAAAAATTCGGCAATTGAAAGAAAAAAAGTGAGAATACAAAACAAAGTGGCAAAAATGCAAACTGTGAAGAAAATAAACAGATTAAAGAAGAGCTGAAAACACTGAAGAGACTTTTTGAAAAAATGGATACAAAAATGGACAACCTTTTAACAAAGTATGATAAAGTGATTGGAATTCAGACAGAAGTAAAAGAAATAATTAAATCTGTCACGTTTATACAAGATGAACAAGCTGAACTGAAAAAAGAAAATTCAGAGATGAAAAGCAAATTGAAGAACATAGAAGACCAAATAAACAAAATAGAATCAAAAATGGAAATTAGTACACACTTGGAACTTAAAATGAAACAGATGGAAATAGAACAAAAAGAAAAGGAACAGTATGACAGAAATAGAAATCTAGAGATTAACCAGCTGGACTGGCTAGAAGTAGAAAACCTGCAATAACTTTTACCAAAGTTAGCCTACTCTTTTTGGTGTTCCAAACTGTAGAGCTGATCAAATAGAAGCAGTGCATAGGATTCCCAACAAGAACAAAAACAAGCCAAGTAGTGTTATCATACAGTTTAAATACTGAGTATAGAAATGCATTACAAAATCGAAAAACAACTGTATTGAATGATGATGTGTACAAGAATGGAAATAAGAGCAGAATTTATGTTATTTAAAATAAGAATCCTAAAAATAATAATATTAAGTCCGTCTGGTTCAGAAACGGAAAAATTCATACGAGGGTAAATGAAAACGAACATAAAGTACTAAATGTGTGCTCGGAATTTGATTTGATCTAAACAACAACGCCACCAATTCAATTTCAAAAACATAGTGTTACAGAATTTTTATCAACTGAAGGATTGTACGACACACCTTTTGGAAGGGAAAATTGAAATTTCATTATTACATGTGAATATAAGAAACCTTAGAAAAAATTGGAATAATTTACAAATTGGTATTGACAGGAGTAAAACAAGATGGAGTCTAATTGTTATTAAAGAAATAAACATTAAAAAACAAGAAATTGAAAACTATAAAATTGAAGGATATATGAACAAACAAAAAGAGGAGGTGGAATTTTGATTTTTCTGGATAAGAATAAAAATTTTGACAATATTCACACAATATATTTAAAAATTAATGAAAATCGTGCAATTAAAATAAATTTTTAATTAGCAAAACATAAATTTCAAATGTTAGTTGTATATAGGAAACCCAGTGGAAATAAAGTGAAATACATAAGAGAGTTAAAAACTATACGAAATGACCATGAAAAAAATAAAACCATTATATATGTTGGATATATAAATATCGATATATTAGAAGAAGAAAATTCAGACATTGACAAATTTGAACAAAATGCAATTGATAAATAGGAAAATTTGGTGCTCCACAGGGATCGTTGCTTTTCTTAATTTACACAAATGACATATCAGAAATTATTGAAAAACAAATCTGTTTCTTTTCGCCGATGATACTATTATGATTTCAACACTTTATAACCAATTAAACGACTCATTCATTGAAAATGAACTATTCAGTTGTAAAGAGAAAATGGTACAAATGAATATCATAGTGCCAAAAATGGAGATAATAAAAATGATATATGGAGATATAAAAAATGGAGATAATAAAAATACAAAATGTAAGAAGGAATGTGGAAAATTGGAATTAAAAGAAACAACAAAGTATTTAGGAATGGAAATAGATGCAACTGGAATTTTAAAACACATATACTTTTAGTAAGGCAAAATATTAGGTAAATTGTACTCATATATATATGCAGTAAGAAATGTCTTGGATAAAATAAATTAAAAAAATCTTATATGAAGCATGGATTGAAAATATTTAAAGATATGGAATAGAACTGCATGGCTTTGCATCAGAATACTTAATTGAAAGATTACAAAAAATTCAAAATAAAATAGAGTATTATTTGGGAATAGAAAAATTAAACAAGTGAACTATACAACGAAATGAAGATCATGAAAATAATAGAAGTAAAAAATTATATAATAATTACACAAAATTATTTTTCAATTATATACAAAAATAAAAATGAAAATAGAGGGCATAGATTAAGATTAATTACTCCAAAATACATGCTACCAAGATGGAACAACGAATATGGAAAAAGAAATAAAAAATGCTACGTACCTGACATTTTTAATAAAATGCCAGATAAACTTAAATATCATAGCACTTAAAAAGCACTTTATCAAGGACTTGAAATGAACTTAAAAGACATAGTTCCAAAATCAATGTTTCAGTGAATTTGTAAAAAATGTATAATGTTAGAATAGAATAAGGTAAGACTTTTGAATAATGTTATAAATATACATAACTGTAAGTTATGGCTAGGGATCACATGTTGAACAGGAATGTTGCAATTAATACGATGTATTGTGAAGCTCGCACAAGCTGTCTATGAAGAGCTTCGAGCATACAATTGTAAAAAGGACTGTGCCAGTATATTGGAATTACTAACAGCAGAATTTCAGCTGAAATCCCCCTGTATTGGAAAGTTTCAACACGCATAACTCAACATCTACTTGAGATTTGGATCCCTCGTAAATCAAGATGTGGTGTTGAGCATAATCAAAACAATTTCGAACAGTGAAATGTTCGGAATCTCCCCTTTAAGTGCAAAACAACACGAAAGAATTGTCTACTACACTTTTACAAAAATGACAACAATGCGTGCGAAAACCTGACTGACGAGAACAAGTACACGCTATCTTTCCATCTCCTCTTTACCGGTTGGCTGTCGAAACACCAAAATGGGGAATACAACATCAGAGATCCTTTTTTACTGAAGTTTTCAGAACACTATTCGTAGATATCTGTGTGTGTTATCAATCCGTCATATTACAGTAACCATGATTAAGACATGTGTAAAGAGTACCCGTTTAAAATAAAACAGCTGGATTACAAAAATAGAAAAATGTCTACAGGTTTGTTTTTGTTATTATTAGGTTAGTTTCTTTAGTACATATACAGAAAACGTTAAACCCACCAAAGAGCCCTTTATGCCACTCCTGACCTGAACAAGAAAATAATTTTCTCCATCAGGAGCATTTTAAAGGGATCTTTTGACGGGAGCATTTAAATGGGGAGGGGGTGTAGAAAGGAGCGGACGTTCATTCATTCGTTCATGGATGCTAGGATGCATCATCCAGCAAACCATTTCTTCATTGGTCCTTCCTATAGTAGGAAAACTTCGACCATTGTTAAACTAATTTTAAACTCGCAAGAACTTCTTTCTCCACCACCCAAGTCCGTTTGCTATTGTCACGGAGAGGAGCAACCACTTTTCGAGACTTTAAAAGAAACACGTCCTATTCCTGTTCAATTTTATTCTACATTCAACTGGGAGATTTACGATAGTGTACCACACAACGCCATTTTGATTTTGACGACCTCTTACACACGTTACCGTCAGAACTACTGAGTGATTTAATATTAAGAGGGCGTCATCCCAGACAAATAAGCGTGGTGCACAATATATTTTCAAAACAACTAAGAACAATATCTCTCAACACTCATTTTTTCTGCTTATTCAAGTCCAGCCGAGATATAGGCCAAATAAAGGTGTTTGCTGGCCAGCTAGGAGTTAAGAAAGAGTTTTTAGTATCAGTTTATAAAAAAACAACTAAAGTGCTCGGTGATTTTCTTTTAGTTGACTTACACCCTTTGAGTTCTTAGGCTATAAGGATTTGTTCAAACATCTTTACATCGCCTGTAATGGTGTGCCAACCAAAATAAAGGCTAGTGAAACTTTAGATTTTGTTCTTTTGCTAGAAATATTAAACATTCTAAAAAAAATTTCCAAACGAGTGAAGGCGATTTTACTACACTGTCCGAAAATAAGAGAAGTGCTGTGTTTAGCGTCATTAAATTTATTAAACGGGCGTGTTCCTTTAGTGCCTATTAACAAAAAGAGACTCTAAAGAAATACAAGAAAGCGCTTTGAAACTAGCCTCCACAAGCTGTTCGAACAAAGACAAAAATAAACACCTGACCAAGAATCAAACCGGTGGGTTTCTCGGTGCGCTTTTTGGCCCCATTTTAGGCCTATTAGTGGTTTAATAGCCAAATAGCGACAATATGTATAAATGAATGCAATTATTGACCATAAACATAGCGTCGACTAGGGACGACAGGTCTATCCGGCGTTTACCCAACCTGTGAATAAACTCGACGATTCTATGAAGAGTATCCTAGGGGACCAGTCCCTTTCCGAATACAACAAATCCAACATCTCCACGCAAGACTTTCAATGGTATTTGGACGTGGACAAGAAGGACGAAGACGACGCCATGAAAGTAACGTTTGCCGCCCCCCACTGGCACGGTACGCCATGTGGTGACGTCTTCGACCGGCCGTGGACGTTTTGAAGATAACGTTTGCCACCCCTAGTAGTGGGGCACCACGAGAGCAATGGGGCCCCGATTACAGCTGCAAACCTCGCCGGTTATGCCGCCCGAGCCACGAGCATGGAAGAGTCTATGGACGTAGACATACGACCTCTACCTATAGAGTATTCCAAGTTGGCGCTGTATAAGGTACTCTCACAAACCTTCGTCCATCATTCCGACATACATATGCAATCCACGAAACGTCATTATGCACCATTCTCCGGTGTGTGGATTGTCAAACTGGCAACTGGACCCACGCCAGTTGATGAGCCTGCATTGATCGATTTCAACGACTCGGACAATGACTTTCACTGATGACGTATTGAAACGTGTTTACTACGACTCAAGGCAGTTTGGGTGGGGCACGTGAACTGCTCAGATCGGTCACGGCTAAAAGCTATAAGATTATGTTAACTAACATAAAAAACTGACTTAAAGAAGAGTCCAATTACAGCTTGTTCAAGCCCATCAAACGTAAATTCCAACGTAACCGAGTTAGAATCTTGCTTGTTAGAGTAAGCAAGATTGATAAGATATGGCTGACGTTAGTGCATCTTCGGAATAGGAAACAGGATTTGAGTCTATTATAGGGGAGTGGATAGAAATTTAAATTTGTATTTACTTTCATTTTAGTGACTTTGCAAAACTGTAAATGTTCCTTAAAAATCTGGGTACAAATACACTCGATTACGTTTGAGATTTGTGCTTTTGGTGCGAAGCTCTTTGCTGGTATTTTTTACGTCGTAGCTTTTCTTTTAGATATAGGTATAAGCTAAGTTTTATTTTTATTTTAAAATACTTTCGTTTTCTCCCACATTTAGTTTCTGTTTCGTTATTTGCAGCCATCGCTACCTTAGTAAACTCCCACATTAGCCGCCGTGGTTAAGTTAGCAAAGAACGTGCCACCGTCAATAATGCTTACATTGTTTATATTGTCTATATTTATAGTAGAGTTTAACTGCAAGCCAAAACAATCAACATTATGGCTTGCCACCCTTGTCATATTTCGATCATTGCTTATTTAAATACAAACTAGTTGTTCCCCGGCATAACATACGCTGGTCTAGCTGATTACGCTCATTCAACTCGGCTCTAATTTTCAGCATTATTAAAGCAATAGTATTTGTTTCTAATTGTTAGCGCATATATCCTTTCTCATTGTCGGCCACTCATTTTCTTTGCAACCATGCCAAGAAATGAACCCGCTCTCCCTCTAGCTGATTGTACTCTAGCTGATCAGCCGGGTACAGCTGATTAGCCGGCATTATTGAAGCTTGCTTTGTTTAATCATGAAAAGTTTGCTCATTAAGCTGAATATATACAGGGTGTCCCAAAAGTCAGGAGTCACCCCAATAACTTTTACCACAATCGTCGAAGATGAATAAAACCGTGTAGTTGGTTCTCTAAGGGATCAACCTATTTATGAGGTAGGAGAGGTGGTGTCCTCCATAGGAGCACCCCAGTCGGATCTAACTTTGAAACATCAAATGGGAAGGGGGGACGAGTCCTACCTCATCAGAAAGGTACGCTAAAATACTGAAGTGGTGTGCAAACCAGGCCTCGATAACTCCACCCAAACCAAAGTAATGGCTACAAATGTTTGCAACAAGTGACCTCCCCCCCCCCTCATAACGTTATCGTGAAGGTGGGTGTGAAATGATGGTAGGCATTCCCATTTGGACTAGACAATTGAATGGAAAGTTACTTTTATCCCGCTACGAGAGTGGAGGAATTGATGGGTGTTCAGGGTCGAACCACATTTAGAGCAATTTCCCAGGGGAGATTGCTCCTAGCTGGTACGGCGCTGGATCCAACTAACCCTAACGCAGAGGTTCTCAAGTTTCAAAGATCCGGCAGCAAAAGGCAGGTTAGCATGTAACTGAAACGAAGAAGACATTTTAAGGGACTGTAACCCTCTCTATTTTATTTCACATGGGTTCAGAACTGAGCCGTCATAACGCTGAACATGTTCACATTAGTCATGTTGGATTGCTTTGCAGCAATGGCAAATTAAGTTAAAGGCAGGAGTTTATCCTGGGTTGAACAAGGACATAAAGACTTACATTTGGATCTTCATTCACACAATATGACAACCTGGAATCCAAACCTTTGGGAATCATGGTTAAAAGCACAATCCTTCTTCTTGGTCCCATGAATTAGAGTTTAGCATCATAGCTTCGTAAATATTCATACAAAAGGGTGTAAATTCATAGCAAAAGGATTACTATTCCGTGACAAGTTGTCAGGAACTCATATTTTCCTGGCTGCTTGCCAAATTTGTCACCATAAAAAAAACAAAGAAGCAAGAACCTCCCTTTACATAATACGCGGTCTAGTGTGTTCCATCTCCTTCTCTCTAGTCTTGCAAGTTCAGTATACTGCATCCGGATGCTCTGGGACCTGTGGGAGGTCTTTCGAAAAGACTCCTCTGAATGTACGGATTCCCAACGTTTTAGCGTATTTGGTGAGGTCCAAGTTCGTTCAGGGTCTGCTTAACGGAACGCCGGCTTCAGATAAAATCTAACTATGGCAGCCTTTTTTTTTTAATCTGCTGCCTTTTCGCGAGGTTACTGCCTCCATCATCTAGTTGTGCCGCTGTATTTCTTCGAGCTGTCTCACGTTATACTTGGCATCGTTGACTGGTTTTGCAATTCCAGCAGCTCCACCAGCCATAGCTCCGAGGGTTGCGAGGATTGGTAGGAGTAGGGGAAGAAAGCCACCTTTCCGGACTTGTGTACGAGAGAATTTAAGATTCAATCTTTGACCCGTAGCCTTTCGAGTTCTCGACTGCTGCGTTTTGGCGACCGGTGAGATGGGTTGGGCTTCTTCTTCAACTGAGAATTGGAGAGACGGAAGCTCGGTGTTTCCAGTCTTGAGTTCTTGAAGCATACCTCGCTTCTGTGAAACCAATAACTGAAGGGGGGGTTGATCAATACATAATTAATGTACTTATTTATTTCTCTTTTTCCCCCCTCATGCCACAAATTCGACTTTGCTCCTGTCCAACTTGAGTCATAAGCCGGTCGCTGATGACCTAGGTGTAGTATCGAGTGTTGGCTGGTACTTGAGCTCCGAATTTGCACCTCACAGACACGTCGATCACGCTCGATTTGAGACATTCGTTTTGCTTAGTGCAATTGATGCAGATCAGCGGAAAAATCTTACCCAAAGTTGAAACATCGAAAACCGGGCCAGATACTGGCTCGCCGTAATATTGCTTCCTAAAAATGAGTAAGTCTTGATACACATTCAAGATGTTTCCGCTGGTGAAATCTGCATTCATATCAAGAAACGGATATCGCTCCGAGTTCAGCGTGACGTGAGCATCCGTTAGGCTGCAATGATCGAAGACGGCCGGAATTTTTTCTGACCCATTTCCTTCGCAGTCTGGAATCCGATTATACTGTATCTTGGTTTCTCGATAGAACTCGTCGTGATAAATCTCCACGTACAGCTAGTTGTAGTGGGCAAATCGAGTATGTCCGAGTACCAGAGTCGGAAAGCCATGGGTACAGTGATTCCGGTATCCACTAACCCGTACAACCTATTTTTCTGTGCGTCTGAAGGAGTGACGTGGGGAAGGCGCCAGGACACTTGCTCTAGAAAGATCATTCCTTTTGCTACTCCGGTGTCTCGGAAGATGGCATTCGTGGCCGCAGTTCGCATTAAAATCAACGTTTGCTGAATACCACAAATCGCTTTCGTGTAATACTTGGAGAATCCCAGGGGATGGGAGAGGGGGATGGTATAAGCGAAGGATCCCTTCGGACTGAATGGATGTCTATCCTGTGTTTGAAGGTGGCATTCGAATCGTCGTCGGCCGAACTGGCACTGGCACCGTCTAGAAACTATCCTGACGTGGGCCTATTCGCGAAGTGGGCCTTGTCTTGCAGGGTGTAGCTGAATATTTCCTTAATGGTGCTAGCAAATCCCAGTGGATTGATCTCGTCCGTGGTCTTAGTGCATCAGTTCATAATACAAATGATAAAGAAAACTAAAAATGGTCAAATAAGTTCAATGTCGCAGTAACGTTTTATGCGGAGTAAACATTACACCAACATATTGCTTTTTTCCGGCTTTTACCTTAGTTTTCTTATTCCTTGTCATAAACGATAAAACGAGTTCCTTTTCGTTTTCTACACGTTACTACCATTTTCATTTATGTTTCAGTATAATCCCAATGTGAAAGCCAGTCATCCATCAGTGTCGCGGAAGTAATGTGACTGCAGTAAAGTTAGAAGGCCAGTTTCGACCTACCCCAAGATAACCCAAACTGATGCAAAAGGATCTAAACTGCTATAAAGAGATATATATGCCCAAACTGATCCGAAAGGATCTAAACTGCTATAAAAAGATGTATAAGCTTATACTAATCCAAAAGAATCTAAACTGCTGTGAAAACATGTATATGCACAACAGATCCCAAATGATTTAAACTGCTATAAAAAGACGTATACGCCCATACTGACCCCAAAGGACCTAAAGTGCTATAAAAAGATGTATATGCCCAAACTGACCCAAAAGGACTTAAACTGCTATAAAAACATGTATATACCTAAACTGATCCGAAAGGATCTAAACTGCTATAAAAATATGTATAAGCTTATACTAATCCAAAAGAATCTAAACTGCTGTAAAAACATGTACATGCACAACAGATCCGAAAGGATCTAAACTGCTATAAAAAGATGTTTACGCCGTTACTGATCCCAAAGGATCAAAATTGCTATAAAAAGATGTACATGCTCAAACTGCTCCAAAAGGATCTAAATTGCAATAAAAGCATTATATGTCCAAACTGATCCAAAAAGATCTAAACTGCTGTAAAAAGATGTATATGCCCAAACTGATCCGAACTGATCTAAACTGATATAAAATGATATTTATGGCCGAATTGATCCAAAAGGATCTATAAAGTTGTATGAAATGGTGGCTATGTCCAAATTGATCCAATATAGTGTATAAACTAAGCTGATCCAAAAGGGTTTAAATTGCTTCAACCTCATACAGCCCTTTTTAAAAAATCATTAAGCCAAGCAATGCACAAATTAACGATGCTTATTTGCGCAATTTCGTTTATTGTTTTGTACGGCTTATTGTGTAAATGGGCTTCAAAATGAAAACAGTTGTGGTCTTTGGTAAAATTGCCGAAAAAGGATTTTGATTGGAGTAAAAGACGTTGATTGGTTTCTTGTTTTCATCTTCTTTGTACCCCACATAATACAGATGATGTCCTGTGTAAGACTTTCGATTATTCATCAGTTGTTGCAATTCGCTTAGGTCAGTGACGTCAGGATATACTAGTGCCTGGTTGAACATGAATGGGGCAAAAACGTAAATTGGAATGTGGAGTGCCAAACTCAAGCCTAAAATATGGGTGCTTGTAGCCCAACGACCATTGGTTACTGCAATTTGGATGTGATCCATCAAGCCCATTTCAGTTATGTTGCCTGCTTCATCAGTGGAAGGGACACGAAAACTGTCAGTAGTTTCTTGTGTGTTTTCTTGCCCGAAAATAAAATGCCATTCTTTGAGTCATATCACTGCTGTGAGAAACCGGAATATCCAACAATTGCGTTATGTGTTAGTAAGCGCTAATGAAGCAGCATAATAAAAACAATTTCCATCGCCCGTGGTTTCAGTGATGGAATATTGTGCTGCAAATGCGGGATGGAATCCAATGTATTTCACGGTTGTATTCATTGTTGGTTGTAATATTTTTGGTTGCAAAGTTATTGCATGAGCAGATAATTGGTCAATGACGTGTTTGACTTTGTGGAATTCTGCTTGAAAGATATAGAGATTAGTAACATTAGCTAATTGTTGGAATAGATGTTCACGTGTTTCTCATAAGATTCTATTGTAAAGCAAGACACAGTTGGATTTGGTTATGTGGTTTTGTAGTATGTTGGGTGGTTGTACTTATGACCTCTTTGTCAACATTTGCTTGTTGTTTTGGTTCTGTCAGTTTTTGTCTGTTATTCAGGTTGTAAGCCTTCGTGTTGTTCTTGGCTGCACTGGAACTGTTTTGTTGAAGCACCTCTGTAAATCATGTGTTTTTGGTTAGGAACAGGAGGTATATATTTTCTTCTAAATGAGGCCAACAGGCTGACTGCACATGCCAGTCGTTAGCACATACCCAATTGCTGCCCTGTTTTAAGTAGCATGTGTAATGCCCTGATTGTGTAGAATTTCCATGATGAAAAACCGTTGCATATGGTGTGTATGTATTTTCATTGATATGCATTGTTGCTTGTGGAACTTCTTTTAATTTGAAGTTAGTTTTTTTTCCAGTCCATTCCAGTTCATAGACTGGACAATGAGGACATTTGCTATAGTTGAGAAAGACATTTTTCGTTGTACATTACTTAAATAGCACAACGGGAAGATCAGCTTGTCTCTGATGCATTTAGCCCATGCATCCAAGCTGTATGGGTTACACGAAAAAGAAGTGATTTTTATAGATGATTCGCATGTACATGGACTGCATCTTGGTGGGTCTGAAAAATCCGTTACGTGGACTTGGCCAGGTCTGCAAATAGAAAATCTAAAAACGAAGATTCCAGAGGCCCTAAAGCACGCAAGCCTATCACCTACTGTTCTTCTCTGTGCAGGCAGTAACAACTTGCCACAGGACCAACTATCACTCGTCAAAGATTACATGAGTGAATCTATTGATGAAATACTAAAGGCCAGACCAAGTGCACACATTGTTATTGTTGGTTATTTCCCCAGAAAACGATTATATGAATGTAAAGCAATCATTAAGGCCACTGGTGAGTTAGCTAATCTGTGCAACGGCAAAAATAACTTACAGTTTGTACTTATTTGGGACTCCTTGATGCGTAACAGGTTCTCCCTGGCACGAGATGGTTTACATTTGACTCATATTGGCAAACGTATTGTAAAGGAGGAGTTAGATTACGACCTTGCTCACCCACACTATATGGGAAACTGGGTGCATTAAGGGGGAATTATTCTATGGAGCATGTTAAAATCCTACCCCATTTTAGTTTGAGGTGTACTGTTTTTAATGCCAGGAGTTTAAATTGTAAATTGTCAGAGTTACACCATCTACTATCCACTTATGCTTCTGATGTAGTTTTAATTACTGAGACATGGCTCTCGTCATCGGTTTCTGATGCCATGATTGTTGGTGGATTGCGTTACCAGCTCACCAGAAGAGATCGTGACTCACCCGCGGGGGGTGTGCTGGCTTTGGTTAAGTCAGATTTACCATTTGCGATTAGTGGGATGTCTGAGGACGCGGAAGCATTGTCTCTCGACGTTTGTTCCATCAAACTTAGAATTATACTTGGCTACATTCCAAATGGCTTTGATGAGGACAGTATTCGTGAGACGTTTAATTTTATCAGGTCCTCCATCAAAGATTCGTATTCCAACATCATCACAGGCGATATTAAAATGTCATCAGTAAATTGGCTTCAAAATTATGCTACTGATGGACGCCAGCAAATCTTTTTTGACTGTATTTCTGAGTTGGGTCTTACCCAACACGTCAGCGAGCCAACTAGATTGAACAATATTCTTGACCTTGTTTTAGCTGACTCGGAGATAATACCCAACCTGAGGAACCAGCACAAGGAGGAGGAGCAGCAGCCTACAGCAGCAGCAGCCCAACAATTCAAAGTAACGGCCACAACGTGGCTACAATTTAAAGTAACGTTTTGTTTCATTCTTCCTGCGCATGCTATGTCATTGCTACTGTGCCTAACAATTCTTGGTGCACTACTTCCAATAGTTGATTGTTGATGGTTAAAATGAAAGAATCCGTGTTTGACGTAAACGCATAGAGTTTTCAACCAAACTAATCTACGTTTTATATTTCGAGGCCAATTTTGAGGCATCTTGGCCTCGAAATTGCCAGTTATTAACGATAGAATGACTAATTTATTTCGCAGATGCAGGCTTTCAGAGTTGAGTGGAATTGTTTCAAAGTAAGTAGCAACAATATTATTATTACACCAATGTACCGTCACATGAATTGTTTCAACGTTGGCGGAAACAATTACGGACATTAACGTACAGCAGTGCTTGCATACTGATTGCTGACTTACTCAGTGATAGTTTTTTTGGAAGAATTCAGTAAAACACAGGTATGCGTCTTTTTTGGGGCTGCGCCAAAATTTCAACGAATGTCCTGTTAGCCTTTAGTTGCATGAATTAATTTCTGTTACTTTTCGCCACCACCACCATCACCACCATTTCCTTGGTTTGGAGACGAGGTTGCTGACCGCTCGGTGAATGCTGCTCACTTTGCTCGGGTCCCTGGGGCCCCCTCACAAAGTTCTTTCACGTTCAGTCAACTGTTGTTATAGGATAACAGCAACAACAAACATGGGAGGGTTGTGGCAATGTAGGAAAGAAGAGGAGGGGTACAGGGGAGGGTAGAAGAAGAGGGTAGAGTTTGGAGATGTTGGACGGGAGAGGAGGGGAAGAGGGGAGGGGAAGGGAGTGAGAAGGGGAGATCCACTATTTGCTTACTCAATGTGCCCATCAAGCACAAGGGGAATACGGCAGGTACCGCCAAGGAGCGGATTTTTTGGGGGGGTTAATAAATTTATAACCAAACACCAGGGGGGATGGGAAAAAAGGCCGGGAGGTATACAGACTCGACACTAATGGATGATGGTTGGGGGGGGGCCTGGGAGGGAGCGGGGGTGTGCAGGTTGGGGGAACACATTGAAAAAGCCAAGATGTACGGGAGGGCGAGCAGGGCGAAAGGGGGAGGGGGAAGAGAAATCCAACACCAGGGTTGTCGGGAAGGGCGGGCCAGTATACAAACCCTACACTGCCGGAGGGCGTGTAGTGGGTTACGGGGGCAGTCGGGGAGGCTGTGGAGTGTGGGTTGGTGGAGGGGGGAGAGAAATTGAAAGCACCAGTTACTTTACTAACACGACGAAACACCGTAAGAGGCTAAATCCACGAAATTCAATCACCGTTCAGCATGCACGGGTCCAGCTAGTATTTACTAAACGTTGTCCTTCTTCTTGTAGCTTTTGAAGGTCGACATTCGTTGAAGTTCTATTTGGAACAGGTAAATTGTAATCAGTGTAGTACTTACCATGGAAGGATAAAGTTTCCTCTAAATCAAAGAGTGCTTGGTGTTGTGCTTCTATTTCTGTCATACCATTGTGGACATAATCTTCGGTTAAGTGCAATTTGAATTTTTCCCAAAGAGACCACGGTCCTTTGGGTTCACTAAATAAATATATGAACGCAAGCAGTAGACAAAGTTGTGAAGGCATTTGAAATAATGATGCTTCTGTTAGAGCTCTGTCCCATTTTTAGTCGTCAGCTAACAAATTAAGCCTGTTTCCTGCTTCCTTGAAAGTGGGCAAACAACACTCTCTACAGTTCTAAGGCTTTCAAAAGACGTTGCTCCCTTCACATGCAGCAGTAATAGTCGTAGGTAATAAAGTTCACCTTAAGAGATGGACACCGTATACATTCGCCCAATAGTTTTATCAAAACGGGCCTGCTGCTGTCTCCATTTTCGCTGTTTTGGAATGAAAGTAAAATACACCTGTATTTCCCGATACAAGTCTTGGCGTGCATCGGGATATTCGAGATTTAACTAAAACCATGCTGTTAGTGTATCATCTTTATTTTCACTCCGGGTTAATGCACTGATTTCACCTCCGTAGTCAAAGTAAACTGCTTTTCGCCAGGCAGGTGTACAGTTAACCGTTGAACTAAATGAGATTGTTCATGCAAACGGTATTCAACACACTTTCTGGAGCACTCACATATCTCGAGTCCAAGAAAGATCTAATTTCGTCACGAATTAAATGGCCTATGCCATCTTCATGACGGACCTCGATTTTTCCACAATCGTGGTCTTTACACACATATTTAAAAAAGGTATTTGACATTTTTTATTGTTGCACACATTTCAACATTAATATGGAAGTCAAATTTCAGCAACAAGTAACGGTCGTAAGGAACAACCCAAGTATTGTCTATCTGGTACTTTCCTACAGTGTAAATTTGAGGTATAAAGCGCCTCCTGTAAGAAGTGTATCCATTGTCATTAGCATCTGTGTGGTCTGTCAACTCTTTAGGAAATGTTTTAGGCATTGTCCATCTAGCATACGTGGACTAGACGGATTCAGATGTCCACAAGGCCCATGAATCATGTCGCATCGATCGCATGAAGCCTAGGAAAATTTGCAGGGTCAGGAATTTCTGCAGAAATAATCGAATCGATAACCTCAGTTTCTCAAGGTTTGTTCTCTGCTCGCATAATGAATAATAAGTGAGCATGAGGCAATCCACGTTTCTGAAATTCAATAACACGGATATTTGCTACAGGAACACCTAAAACATGTTTTTTAGTTACATCACTCATTAATTCTTTCAATTTCAGGCGAAAAACTCTGGCTATTGAATCAGGCCGATGATTTGCTTTCTGCCCCGGATTTAGATTTTCCACAACTTCACGCCATTTTGGATCAGTCATCATAGTTATGAAAAAATCCGGGCCACCTCTTTTAGCACCAATTGCCACAGCGTCTACATAATGCTGGTGCATTGCACGATCGCTGCCTTCAAAAGTGGATGGAACGACTATCTGTTTGCCAGCCTTTAACCCAGCATTCTGTGCACGGTAAAAACATGTTGCGAGAGAGCAGTGTAATTTTTGACTCGAAGTTTCTTCTGGTGAAGTTCGATATATCGTAAACGACACGCTTCAGTCTTGCAGTAAGCATCGACACAGAATTGCTGAGTTAATGTTCCTCCATTTAAAATAGGATTAAAATAATTTCGAATAGCGAAATCTTACATTATTAGAAAACAAAAACGAGCTCGTTTGATGTTTAAGGTAAGATTTAACTGATCCGAAGTCAAAACAGCAAAGTAACACAAATAAACTTTCCTGTAAGGTTTCACAGACCGCACTGTTCCTGTACTGTTTAGTCCACGTGAAACCTTACTGCTGTATTCACATGTTTTTAGTTTTTATTTTAGAACACGATATGTCTGATTGGTTCATTCTACTTGGCTAAAGGACATCGCTGAAAAATCGTAAAAACCATACTTTTAGTGTGCTTGGTACAGATCTACAGATTAACTAATTCAGGGTTCGTGCGACTCCTTGAAATCCTTGAAATATAGTTGAAAATAATAATGAAATACCATTCCTAAAATCTTGAATACGAATCTTAAATCTGGTGTATGTATCAATAGGATGAACGAAAAAGAGACGACCAGACTAGCATGATGATGAAAAATTTAGCCCCGAAAGTAGGCGAGTGTGTTGCCTATATTATTCACTATATTATTCTAACAACAATTTTGAAAGTTGGAATATGGTTTTTGTTGAGGCTAATTTAAGTGAACCGATCTACTACCATTTTAACGTATAAACGCAAACACGTTTCTAAACACAACTCACATTTAATGAAGGCAAACGGCTTACAAAATTCACAAAAACATTTCACAATAAACGGACCAAAATGGTGATGTTGTTCCTGGCCTAGCGCCAGTCGAAGTGAGGATTTTGGCAGCCCTCACGGCTGTTACAAATCTCGGTAACCAAGGGAACTACTCTTCAGCATCTTCCGTTACCGAGTTGCACACCATCCACTATATCCGGCCTAACAGGTTGTCACCAGTCCCAGGCCTGCACACAACAAAACACCAGGAACTGGGAATTCCAACACATGGTCATTAGCCCTGTTGTCACACAAACTGTCACACAAATACCTTAATGGCGACGGCCAATTTAGTACGTCTTAACAAATCCCCCTCTGAAAACAGGGCTATTATCTGCAACGAGAAACACACATTAAATTAGACAAAAAGTTGTGTCTGACTCCCGACTGTGGTTTTGTCAGTATGTCAGAAGGGTTCATCTTCGTCGGCACATATTCAATGTTGACACTTTTGTCCTCAATTTTCTCGCGCACATGGTGATAGATAATATCTATATGTTTGGTGCGACCCTTCTCTACGTAGCTAACGGCGTGAGACCGCGCACTTTGTGAGTCGGTGCACAAGGTAACTGGCTTCTTGTCTTCAAGACCAATTATGCCAGTTTCCAACAAAAGTTCACGCGTCCAAAGGCACTCTTGGACACCTTGCGAAATAGCTTTATATTCGCTTTCCATGGTGGAAAGCGAAACGGTTCTTTGCAGGTTGGACCTCCATAAGAAGGGAACATTTCCATATGTTGCCAGAACTCCTGTGGTAGACCTCCTTGTGGCAGGGTCGCTTGCATGGCTCGCATCTGTGAAAATTTTCAGGCCTGTATGGTCGGGACGCATCACGAGGCTCTGGTCTTTCGTCCCTTGGAGGTAACGAAGAATCCTCTTGCCAGCCAACCAGTCTTCTCGCGTGGGAGCAGACGCACGCTGAGCGAGGTTATTCACAGCATACGCTATGTCAGGTCGTGTGCCGTTCGCTATATATGAAAGCGAACCCACTAATTCCCTTAGTGGTATTTTGTTTGGGCATTCAGTGCCCTCGTTTGTTTGTTGACCTGCAGTAACGATTGGGGTCGTGACAGGAACACAATCTTGCATGCCAAACTTAGCCAGAATCTTGTTTATGTACGTGGTTTGGTTAAGCAGCATTGCCCCATCAGACGTTTTTGAAAACTTGATCCCAAGCATAAAGTTTATAGGGCCCAAAGGCCTTATGTCAAAACTTGAAGTTAAAATCTTCTTAGCTAGCTGCCGCATCTTGTGACTTGATGTGATTGCAGCTACGTCATCGACGTAAACGATGAAAATTATAAGTTCTTTTCCTTGACGTACGTAGAAAACGCAGGCGTCTGAACGACAACGTTTCATGCCGTGCTTAATAATTTGTTCGGCGAAACGAATACTCCATCGTCGTCCGGATTGTTTGAGCCCGTAGAGACTGCGTATTATTTTGCAAACTTTGTCTTCATGTCCAGGCTCTTTAAAACCTTCTGGCTGGGCCATATAAATTTCTTCTCCGTCTCCCAAGTAGCCGTTTAAGTATGCAGATTTTACGTCGAATTGGTCCACGAAATAGTTGTTCTGGACTGCTACAGCTAAGAGTAGGCGTACGGTAGGTAGTCCGGCGGTTGGTGAGTAAGTTTCGTAATATTCAGTACCATATTTTTGGTCAAATCCTTGGGCCACTAGCCTTGCTTTATAGCGTTCCACTTCGCCTGTCTCCGTCTTTTTAATTTCCAGTACCCACTTGCTTCCTATAGTGCGGGCACCTGGAGGGAGGTCGACGAGTTCCCAAGTCCCGTTTGCTATAAGCGAACCATATTCATCATTCATAGCAATACGCCATTGATTGGCATCTGGGCTGGACATGGCTTCTTTAACATTTTTCGGCTCGTTCGGGATAGCACACAATGAGAGAATATAGTCTTCATCTTCTCCAGTGGGCTCTTGCTGAGGAACGTCGGCAACAGCTGCATTACTGTGAATCTCCCCCTCTGACGAAGTTCCGTAGCTTAATTCAGGTATGGTTACGCCTTCACGTCTAGCTCTGGCTCTTGTAATTCTTGCTTCTGGTACTTGAGCAGGTGTAGGTACTGGCCGTTCCATCGGAGTGTGCTGCCTTGGGGTCTGCTGTACAGTCAGTGGAGTCCTAGGCCTATGTCCAGTCACTGGAGTTTGGGGCCGATGGACTTGAATGGGGGTCGCTGCTGAACTTCCTGGAGCTTTATTGCCTGGGCTTGCATTGAGTGGTGCGACCTGACCAGCCTCATCCTCTACAGACGTTGGATTGTAGGAAAGATCAACAATGATCGAGTCTAAATCAATACCGCATTTTTCTACATTGTTTTGAACAGTCTTGACGCACCTAGCACTTCCTCTTGAAAATCGACGTTTCTGCTTACTATTACCTTGCTGTTATCAATGTCATAGAGTCTGTATGCACGTGATTGTTGGTCATAGCCAAGCATTATACAGGGTACTCCTCTTACATCGAGTTTTGAGCTTTTTAGTGGTGGTTTTAAGGCAAAACACAAACAACCGATTGCTTTAAAATATTTTACGGTTGGCTTAACTTTCGTATTTTCCCATATTTGCCTAGGAGTTTTATTACGATTTCTGACATTTGTGAAATGATTACGAATGAATACTGCTGTGTTCACCATTTCTCCCCAAAACTTTGTGGGAAGTTTTGCTTGCACTAACGTTGCCCTAACAAGGTTCATGATTGTCAAGTTGAGCCGTTCCGAAATTCCATTGCTGGACGCTGAGTAGGGTGGTGAAAACTGATGCTTAATGCCATTTTGAAGCATGAATTCGGCCATCTTGGAGTTCTGATACTCTGTCCCATGATCGGACATGAAGGTCTTAATTTTACACCCTGTGGCAGCTTCAGCTTTTAATTTATATTCAACGAATTTATCAAAAACTTGATCTTTTGATTTCATGAACGCAACTTGCACAAAACGACTTCTACAATCAATGAATGTAACGAAGTAACGGGAACCTGCCATTGTTGGCGTCGGAAAGGGACCAACTACGTCAGAGTACACTAAACTAAGCCTTTCAACAATAGGATTGGATGCAACAGTCTTAAATGGCTTTGTTTTGCTATTTCCTTGGAGACAAGCAGAACATGCGTTATTTTTTGGCTTAATGGCTGATTGCCTAGAAAAACCTCTTAGTGCTCTTGACTTTGCAATCTTTTTCAAGGTGAGTGGGGAGACGTGCATAAATCTTTTATGCCATAATTCCGTTTGCTTATTCATGTGAGAATTATTTTGGCAATTTTCAGCAGTTTTTCTTGCTTATTCTGGATTTTTGAAAAAAACTCGCACCTGACCTTGATTTAAGTCTTGGTTAGTTGTGGTACGGAAATCTTCATGCATTTTAATTTCTTGCTTAACTGGCGTAACACTAGTTTGGTTTATTTTAATGTAACTGTCATTTTCCAGAGATAAAATGTTGTTTGGAGCCTTTATCACTACTTCTGGATTGCTTACAATTTTTGGATTGCTAATGACAAATAAACCTGCAATATACTGAGCAGTTGCTAAAAGTTTGCCAGTTGCTTATGGATTATTTCACACACATCATTGTCAAAGGTAATTCTTAACCCTGATCTCATTGCCTGTCCCACAGAAAAGAGATTCACGTCAAATTCAGGTAAAAATAGTGTTTTCTGCATTGATAAATTTATACCATTTGAACTTATTTTTACGATACCTTCTATTTTTGTTGACACTGTAGTTGCTTTGGTTGCACATTTTACGTTTTCAACTGGTATTTCGTATTTAGTATGAAACCAATTTTCATTTCTTACGCAATGACGGACTGTTCCCGAGTCTATAATAAGTGCATTCTTAAGATTGAAACCTGTCTTAGCTGCGTATGCTTTTATTCCAACAAACTTCGTGTACGTGAAGCACGCAATATTTGCCTTACTTTCTGGCGTTTGACGGCTAGCATTCCGTCGCGATCCACGCCATCTGGAACGTCCACGGGCACGTCCTCTTCCACGAAATTGTTCTTGGGGGGGCGCAGGGGTGCCGCAGGCTGGAGTTTTGTGCACGGCGCCGCCGCATCTATAGCAGGATACGCCGCCTTGTACTTGTGGTGTCTTTGGTGTCGTGAAGTACGTCGACTCTGAAACAGGTTTAGCATGGGTATAGGCAATTTCTTTCGACTCATGCATGATCAATAAATGTTCAATATCCTCAGACTTTAGGCTATCAGTCTTCTTAATGGGTGCCAAGTAACTCGTGACTAAACTAGGAAACAGGCTTTGGGCCTATTGTAGGCGGAGCGAAGAAAAATTTATTTTAAATTTGTATTTCCTCTCATTATAATGGCTGTGCAATGTTTGCTAATGGTCCTTAAAAAGCTCGGGGCAATATTCATTCGGCTACAGTTGAGCTGAAGTTTTTTGCTGGTGTTTTTTACATTTTAGCTAGGCTACGTTTCATATTAATTTTAAGATACTTTCGTTTGCACCCATATTTAGTATCAGTTTCGTTATTTGCAGCCTCTTTGCGCCGTCGCCGCCGTTGTAAAATACAACGTTAGCCGCCGTGGTTAAGCTGGCAAAGAACGTGCCGCCGTGGTTAAGCTGGCAAAGAACGTGCCACCGTCAATAATGCTTACATTGTTTATATTTATTGCAGAGTATCTTTCCTAGATTTAAAATATTAACAATAAAGCATTTAATTGCAAGCTACACAATCACCAGTAACGATAGTACTTCACAACAATCAAAAGATTCGAAACATCCGCGGCTCTCTACGCTGCCTTCTACGACAATGTTGAAGCGCACACCTCTGGCACGTACTGCAACGCCAAA
>JAHWFP010250337.1:0-11489 GCA_023313725.1 Lithobius niger
AAAAAAAAAGGGGGAACCTGTTGCTGCTCAGATAATTTATTCATGCAAAGGTATGTTCCAATACTGGCTACATCCCTAGGTCTACTCAATAATTATCGTTTACCTTACATATAATACATCTGATGAAGGGAAACTGACAAATTACAGAATGGTTATACTCAAAAAATAGCAACAGATAATTTCATGTGATAATAGCTTGTCGTTCTACGTGTTCTGGTGAAAGCTGTTTAATTGCTTCACTTGAAGGAAGACATGAAAATATAGCATAGTTTCTTAGAATCAAAAATAATCAAGATACAATGGTCCATAATCTGCAGCGCTAACTAAACACCATAAAGCCTGTACAATTTAATAGTTACTAGTACAGCAATAATTGCATAACCAATGTTTTGGTATAGAATCTAGAATTACTATACACACGCACAACATTATAGGGACAATCTTTAAAGTATGCTACTAGTGATTTTGGACTTCATACACGTATAATTATTACAATACAAAATGGTTGAAAATGTCCAAGTCAGTATTAACAATTTACAACATCTTTCACTTGCAATTTACATTGAATTAATTTACAGGTTGTTGCATACACGTAAAAAAGCTTTAACACAAAGTAAATACTACGCACATTAAAATAAGTGCATTCCTGTTTACACTACCTTTTTTCTGACTAAAATGAAACATGGGAGTAGTTGACTGCATTAACTTAAAAACTTACATACAATAGTTACATAAACTGAATTTCACTTAGTTAACCACCGATTCCTTCGACTACATTTTCTTAAAACTTAATTTTAAATCGCAAGTATAAGTAGAAAAGAGCAAACTTATTGTAACACAACATGGAGTATATCCTGCAACACTATTATTTTCATTTCGTACTTCTTCCGAATTATGTTGTTGGCAGCTTCATTGCGACCCTGTAGCGAGATGGGTTGGAGGAAAGACAGAAAAAGGCAAAAATGGTTGGGAAATAGGAAGGATCATAGGAATGGGTGGGGAAAAAATAAGTCAAGAATTATTAGTGAATAATGATAAAACACATTTCACAGTAGCATTTTTAATAAATACTGTATACAGGATGGTTCACAAAAATCTGACGACCCACAATTTTCTAAGTCCAACTTTTCTAGTTAGCCCCCTTCAGAACCAGGAGAGGACAAATCAAAGCTAACAAAACGGGAAGATTTCTGTCCTTTCCTGGTTCTGAGGGGTGCTAACTAGAAAAGTTGGACTTGGAAAATGTTGAGTCGTCAGTTTCTTTATGGACCACTCTGTATTTTTATAGCATAAAATAAATTTTATAAATCAGACTACCATATTTCCCTGATTAAGTGCTGAGGCTTGAAAGAGCACCTTGAAAAATAAACCAAGCTGTAAATGCGTGCTTGAACTTCTGAAAGAGAACCGTATTGTGGCCCGAAGCAAGTCACGTTTTATACAATTAACTACAAGGCGGGCTTTTTTTTTTAGTACATACTTACCTTTTATAATGTGTATTAAAGCTTACAATAATAATAGCATGTTTATGTGATTGACTTTCAAAAACAATGTGTGGGAGGTTTATCAGTCACGAAATTAATAAGCAACCAGCAACTTCATCACGGAAATACGGTAACTTTGTTCTGTAAGTTTGAATGACTAATTGTTTAGTCCATTAGACTAAACATCTACATTGTTTAAAACCCAATGTAGGAAAAAAAAAGTGTAGAATGCATTCACTGCTGAGTAAAATTTACAGTCGCATTCCAGAATTCCACCCAAGGGCCAGATCGGGTTAGAGTGAGAAGTGCCAACGCGCATCTATAGAAATACCCTCAAAGCTGTGATGTCACACTCGGCCATGCTACTCGTATGTAAGGGCCAAACGTGTGACCCTCAGATGCATCTTGTGTTAGCAATTATCTGGTAAAAACAGTGGAAGGTCTGTCATCGAGGTGCTCAATACAGATATTATCTGTATGTATCAAAGAAAACTGCATGATGATAACGATATAGTATTTTGGTCTAGGGTTACATTGTAAATAGCTTCCATAAGTAGAATTTTCAATAACTATGGAACCACATGAGGTTAACACACGTGGGCTGCAGTATTTTTAAGGAAAAATCCAGCATCTTCTTTAATCGTAGTCTAAGTTATTTTTTTTTTAAGAATATTTAAGAAAAAAACAACTTTTGAATTAATAACTTAACTCACAAACTCAAGGGTAAAATATATCGGGCCACTCACATTCGCCTTAGTGGTAGTACAATTGTTGACCCTTACGTTAGATGTTTGCCCTCACATTTCCCTCTCGCACTTGAATGGATTAATGGAATCGGGTTGTTACTACCTTATGTATTATACATGCCAAAACAACAGTTCTGTTTCCACCAACTAACCAACGAATGCACAATACCGGTACACAGTATACATGCCCAGGGCAATTCAATACACCTGATGCTGCGTTCGGTATTGAGAAACTTGGTGGCTGCAGTGAACGCCCAATTTGAAAGAAGATCAACAAACACAAAATTTACAAGAGCAAGACCTTCATTTGTAGCATCGGCAAATCAGCAGATATTTAAAAAGCTTTTAAAATCTTTATTACACTCGTACTGAAGAGCCAAAAGTCGTGAGCAGGACAAACTGACTATGTTTTTCCTCTTCCCTACCTTGTCACGCGAAGTAAAACCTTCCCTGCTTTGTTACGGGATCATCCCTTCACTTTCTTGGGGATTGTGGCATTCTAGGAATTATTACATTCATAAAGGTTGCATGTGCAGTAGGAAGGGGCGAGGGGTAATAGTCTTAACTGGAAAATCGCATATTTGGAAGAACGCATACAGTGTAACACTACAAGGGAAAATCGTCTAACACAAAATTTGTATAACGGAAAATCGTCTAACACTGAATTCGTACAATGGGAAATCATCTAACACGAAATTCGCTGCGGCATACATATAACATTAGAAAACTATATTATTGTCCAATTAAGACGTTTACATGTATATTATTGTCCAGTTAGACGTTTCGCCACTATACGATATTCCGTTTCTATGATTTTCCAGATTTTTTATTTAGGCAGATATTAGACAATTATCCCATTACAAGATTTTCCCGATACACTTTCGACCGATGCTCGCTGTAGGACTAATCATGTAGGAAAAAAAAGGTGTGCGAGTTGGAGTGTGGGGGAAAATGGATAAAAACAGCCACTGAAGAAGAGTTAGTCTAGGGAGAAAGGCTGATAGGAAAACAGCCCCTCCCCCCCCCTGACATATAAACTTAAGGATCCATTTAGTTTTTTTTTTTTCGTGTTTTAAAGATTAGGTTAGGTCGGTTGCCTGTTTAAGCTTATATGCTTATGAAGTTTCATCAGGAAACTACATTCGTAATTTGTCGTTTTCATTGCCCCAAAAAGAAAAAGTTCAGTTGCTTTTGTTGTTTTTTCGACGACTTTTCAAAACTTTGCAACCCCCCCCCCCACCGGCCCATTATTAGAAAAAAATTAACACAATTTTTTTTACTATTAATTTATTTACGATTTTAATAAATTCACCCTCCCCCACCACAAACACCTGTCAAGATTTACCATACATTAAAATTTTGTCTCCCCTTTGGTTGTTTTTCAACTCGCTTTTTTATTTTATTTTTACCTATGAAAACAATTTTCGTAATAAAAAAAATTCGATACAGTGAACAGGGTAAGGTTATTTATTTTTAATTTATTTATTCTTTAAGTTTATTAAGAAATGTTAAAATAGCAAGAAGACTAACACAGGAACATTTAATATAGAACACCGCAATTTCATACAGCCCGTTTTTGTTTAAATTGTTTTTATTTTTTTATAATCAAAATTTTTTTTTTATAATAATACATTTAAAACCACCTACCAAGCCAAATTTTTATTTTGTAAGCATAATAAAATTATTAAAAGTATACGAATAAAAAGATTTTTTTTTTTTTTTAAATAACAAGTATCAAAAACGGTTTCATCAACATAAATAATTGCTTTCGTGATCGTCAGATTCCTGTTACATAACAACAGTACAGATAACTCGACTTCTTACTATTCTTTCAATGTTTAATTTTTGTAGGTCCACTAAGCATCACACACATAATAAGAATTAGTTTTTGGTACTCAACATTACTTAACCTGAAACGCAGAAGGAAAATAAATAGTTTAAAAAGTGACAGTTTATTTCGTGCAAAAAGAAAAGTCCTGCTGAAAACAGTATTGTTAATTTTTGTTCGTTTGGGAAGACTTCTTGAATTATAATCGGAGAGATATTAAAAATTATATTTGTCTAAAGTTTATCCCCCTCCAGTGCACATCTAGGGAGAAACTGGTTCTGTCATTAGTCAAAAAGGTTCATAGTAGAGCTATGTCAAATTAGAGGCTCAAACGTGATCAGATACCCAAGGTGAGACCTAAGGTGATCAGATTCTAAAGATTCAGATTCTGTGTTAAAACTATTTTGTACATATACTGGAAGAAAATTGCCAGAGGCAATACAGATTGGGGGTGGACGTTAAATCCAATAGAACCTATTTTTCTAACCTGACAACTGTCAAAATAATTACACCTGTCCAGGGAGGGTGTTCACTCAATTATGGTAAAGTAAGCAATTTCGTGGTTATTGTCGTACACGATCTGGATTCAATGTCACCTTAACACAATGGTTTTATTCTCACTTAGTCATAAATTTAGTTAATTAGGTTGCCATTAATCCAAAATTCAATACGATTCACAGATAAGCCCAATTTCCAACCACACACACACACACACAATCTTTCATCATTATAAGGATGGTGGTAATTACATTTAGGTTTGCAAAGTTTTTAGTAATTCTTAGGCTAAAATAGTTATATTCGCCATTCACCAAAGTAAACGTGCGTTGTTGTTGTCTTAGAAGTTTCTGCAATTTTGACTTCATAGAAACAGAACTTGTGTTCGTATCGTTCCAGGGTGTGGACGTTTACAATTTTATCCTAATTAATTATGTAAGTTTTTCTTGCTGTCTTCATTTGCTGTGCGTGGATCAGTTTTTTCTTTTTTTGTTTTATACATTTTTTGGAGCCTTACACGAACTGGCTATATTTTGAACAAACTTAAACATTTTTAAGAAGAACGAATCACAACAGGGCCGTGAAAACATTCAGAATAGATCCCCTAGTTACTGAAGGAGCCTGGTAGCCTCTCACACTACCCTTGGTCGGTACAGACTGGCAGGAACTTTGTCATAGTCCCATGACCAGCCATCAACCAGATCAGCTGCTTCTGCCACAGCTCATGGAAATTAACCACAGAAGCAAGCTAGCAAGCAGCAGACTAATTCGACGCTAAAACACAGCAGTCAAATTCCTCAAAACAGACTAGCTTCATTTTCATAAAAGGGCAACGAGTGCTGTTTGAATGTCTGAAACCTATTGACGGAAGTGTTCAGGAAAGTTATGACAAAACCACTAGTAGGTCATGCAACCATTGCCTATTTTAATTATGTGCCACGCAACGACAAGCAGCCACAAGAGCCAACACCTACCAAAGTAGACTGACATATTTAACAAAAGTAATAACATTTCTTTAGACACGTGCTAACATTAACAAAAGTTAAAATACTTTGTCAGATACGTGTTGCCTTTTTTTTTAACAAGATTAACATAAAATTGCACAATTGGCGGTTTAGTTAGCATACAGGGGTAAACTATGACAGTTCATTGCTAAAATTCTGATACAGTGTCCTGATCACTAGATGGGCTACAGAAGGGACAACGTGTACCAGAGTTTGCTTTTTGAATACTTGAGTCAGATTCGCTACTATCAGTCCCAAATGAAGAAGTAAAAGGAGAATCGGCAATTGGAGAGTACTGGGTGTTAAGAGGACTAGTGTTAGGGAGTTCAAATGAATCTAACTTTGAAGTAATCTGATCAGCAACTGCAATACCAACATCTATTAATTTAATTTGTTGATCAGAAGTTTTGTTAACAAGAGTTAAAGTATCGGAACTCGACGAGAGAGACAGCTCTGGACACAGTGACACAACAGAGTAAGAAGTACGACTTATTGTAGAGAGACTGGTTACAGAAGTCTGGACATAATGCACAGAGTCCTTGACGGAACGGGCACTACTGCATTTCTTTTCAAAAAATTTCTGTGTTTCTTCCACGGGCAAACAAGAAAGGCTGAGACTCTTGGTGCGACACGAGTTGGATGATCTCAAAAGGGCTGACTGAGAAGTAGAAGCAAATTCATTCAACCGATGACTGGACCAAGGTAAATGGGGACTTGGCGATAAAACTTTTGAACCAAAAATAAAAATAAAAAAACATGTCTGAACGTTCATGTAACCGGCATCCAGTTCCGCATCTCACAAAAATTTAGTGACACACTATTGAAAGGCATAATGCACAGAAAGTTCGCCAAATTTCTAATATTAAAAAAAACTGGAAAAGTAAATTCTAGAGCCTGCTAATAAAAACTACCACTACTTTTTTTCAAAAAGAAAAAAAACTTTTTAAAAAGAAAGGGCAATTCACACTAACCAATCAGACACTTAAAAAGCATAGTACTAAAAAGGTCACAACCACAGTAATGTTATAAAAAAGAAAATCGATTAAGTTGAAAAAAAAAAAAAAAAACTAAGAGATAACGTGTATAACTACAGCACTAAATGGATTATATATTACATTTGTTCAAGTGCTGGTTTTGAGAAAACTGAAGGTGTTCCGGCATCCTCTTACACTATTTTAAGAGGACGATGGACACTTTTTTTGTTATCTCAAACCTAGCTTCTCGGACAAAATGTAATATGTTCCACACCCACTTCATACTAGGCATGTTAAAAATTGGGATTACAGATTACCATCTAAACAACTTGGTTTAGTTACTATAATGAGTTAGCCTAGTACATGTCAAAATGTTTAGTCCGACATGGTGAGCTAAATTACAGCTCGCCCTAATGTACACTGTCGAAATGATTAACATGATCTTTTTGCACTATCTCCATAGCAAACCACGTGTTCATTTTATTAAGTGGGACACTGTTTCTTACGACAACAGAGATGGAATTTATATTGCAGGCCTGCAAGTCGGTTCTTTGATAAAAGTAGGAAAAAAGTAGGAACCACATTTTTTTTTAAAAGTAGGAATTTTTTTTATAAAAAGTAGGAAATAGTAGGAACATTGAACACTCAAACTAAGTTTTATTTGCACTTATTTTGCTTTCTTCTTGATTTGAACATAATCACTAATTAACTTTCTTTTTTTTTGGTCATATTTCTTTTCTCTTATCCGTTTCTAATAGCTTATGGGCATCTGCCATTTTTCGGGAAGATACTCCATTAGTCCTTGACCAACTGACACTGCCAGTATGTTTTTTTCCCCCTTTATTGTTTTCACCAGGCGTTCATTTGCTTCTTTAAGAAGGATTTGGGCTGCTTCTAACTCAAGTTGACGTTCTTTCTGAGCAATCTTTAGCTCATTGTCCGATTTGTCAAGGGTTGTTTTTTCTTCATCCAATTTCTTTGTTGCTTGTTCTTTTTTTGCTTTCGCTTTTGCTGTTTCTTCTGCTACGTTAATGTTTTTCCTGGCCTTTTCTTTATCCTCTTGTAGACGTTTTTGGTACTGACTATGCGCATAAGTTCTAGCTTCTAGCATAGCTTTTGTTACAGGAACTGCAGACAGATTACCGCCACCATACTTCCTAACTGCGTCCTTCACTGTTCGGAGTCCGTTGATGGTCTTAGGTGCACGGGAAGCTCTGTCTTGTGAAACAGTCCTTTTATTATCTGACAAACTTCTTTCCACTTCTGCATTGCCGGGTGTTAAACACAGAAGGCTTTTTACCAGCTTGTCTAATGTGGGGAACTTTCAACTACCAGCAGATGACTTGATTTTCAAACGAAGGTTCCAGTAGTAGTCTATTCTATGGTAACAGTGGATTTCTTATCTTCTGAGATTTCTTTAATGTACCAAGAAGAAGTAATAGATTCCTCCAGCTGGTATAGTTTCCATTCATCGGTAACTGTAGCCACTTCGTTTGCTTTGATTACCTGAGGCATTAGCATTGCCAGATGCCTAATGGCTTGTGCACCACCTTTCTCTTTTCTAGCGATAGGGTGAAGATACTCGAAGGACAAAACACAAGACGGACATTATTTTTGTTTACTTCATCTCTAATATAGAACTTGACCTTTCGTAGACAGTGACTCGACTGAGCATTCCCACCATTAGTAATTAAATCGATGGCAGATCTCGAGTCGGTATATATCGGTATTGGGTAGACCAAATAGGTAGGGCACAATTCAGAGATGAGACCTCGAAAACAAACCAACTCTTTCAGTACTTAAGCAATTGCTGTAGTATTGGCTTCACAGCTTGAATGCTCGACAATTGATTGAGTTTTACTAGTACAAACCAATGGGAAAGATCCCAAGACAACTTATGTAGCCACTAACACCTTTACTCCCTTACAAGAGTCCCAAGAAGCATCGCAATAAGCACGAAAGGCTCACATTTTCTCGAAGTGATAGCGAATTTTGTAATCCGAAGTTCTTTTTAGATATCTCCAAATCCTTTTCAGAGCAGTAAGGTGCGCACGACGAGGACTCACAAGCAAGTTGCACAACATTAAAAATAATGTTGTGTCAGATGTGGATAGCTAAGAACATCAGTAAACCAAGCATTTCTAAGTAGGTGGTCTTATCTACTGGCTCTGACGCATCAGTAACCCAGTACCTTAAGGGTTGCCGAAATGGTTCTAACGGTGTTGGCATCTTGTAATCAAAAATTCCTGCAACTTGTTTTGTATGTACTGGCTGTTACTAAAACTGAGATGGTCGACAAAATTTTCTATCTCGTAACCGATATACTTTGGACCAGTAACTTCAACAATTTCTAAGGATTCTTTCAAGGTAATGAGGAATCTATCATAAATTTCTTGGTTCTTAATACTGAATAATTTGTCATCAACAAATAGACATAGAAATAGGTCTATATCACCTGAACGTTGTACAAAGATACAGGGGTCGTGATCGGATTTTACGAGTTATAAACGGCGAAATATTTCACTTACACATTCGTACCAGTTATGACCGATTCGCTTAAGCCATAAATGGATTAGTCAAGTAAGCAACCAAGTACTTAGCAGTTCTTCCCCTGTTTGGCAAATCCGGGAGCTTGAGACAAATACACAAAACACTTAACACGATCGAACAGGTAGACTGTTACCGTGTCTAGGTAATGGAGTTGGTAACATACTACACACAGTTGGAGAGCACGCAGTAATGTAATCAATTTTCGGCTTCTCATGCCAAGCAGCCACCACTAGTCTTGCTTTCAACTTGCACAACGACCCGTTACGATGGAGTTTACGCAGGAATACCCATTTGGATTTTATAACTTTTGCACCTGGTGGGCGAGGTACCAAAGTCCAGAAGTATGTTGCCATGGAGTCTATAGTTCATCAATCATGATTTTATGCCATCCAGTAACCTTCGGAGAAGTGATGGCTTCATTGAAAGTCTCAGAGTGGGTAAGGTATTGATAGCCATGATATGACGTAATAAGACGGTTGGTTGGGAGGATTCGTCATCTGTATAGTCATCTGAATCGAGATGTTGATCACGTGATGACTCTGTGCTTCACGGAGACGACATTCTTGCATCACTTCCTTTGTTGTCCCAGGGGGTCGTCGTTGACCACGATGAGGTCTATAAACTGGTACTGCTGGTTAAAGGTGGTTCATCGTTGGAGTGGGTAAGGGGGCGCGATATCATTCACGATGGGCGGTGGACCACGACGAGGTTGTATGGGCGACTCATGATGAATATCAGTATCAAGAGTAGTAGTGACATGGGGTGAAAATGGGGGAAAACAACAGGCCACCACCACTCACACATTTGTCAAAACGTACATTTCGATGAATTTTGACTCAAGATCTAGAAGACAGAAACCAATGCTACATGTGGCGTAGCCTAAGAAAATGGCACGTTTGGCTGTTGGATGCAATTTCTGCCTGAAAGTTCGAAACTCATTTTCGCTCACTTTCAAAATGCAGATATTAACAATACCTTGCGAATTTTCGACAGCTCCACTACTGGTTTTTTTAACACGGTAACCATTTTGAAAAACGGTGTAGCCTCCGGTATTTTCAACGCTGCTGCGTTCCTGCTCCAACCACTTGCGCTGGAGCAGGGAATCAAGATCTTTTCTTTATACGAATGTTAATGAAGAGTTTCAAAGTACATCCAGTAACGGTTTTTTCAGTCTGCCTGAATTGTGACGGTAAAACGTAATATGACAACCAACCGAAAGTGTGGAGATGACAACCAGAAGACGGATAACAGTCAGGTGCCCACCGACTCATAGGTGTTTGCTGAGGTAATCCGAAGAGAGGAGTAGTAGAAGTGATGTTATGAAGAAAACATGTCTCAACAGCGAATCTCCAGAAACGAGTGGGTATATTCGAATGTTCCAGTAAAGTGATAGCTTGGCGAATGATGGTCTGAAAGGATCGCTCAATTGTCGGGTTACATCTAGACACACGTTAGTGTGTCGCGCCCAAGTTAGGCAACAAACATCACAACAAACACCACATCAATTCAATTGTCGAGGTTGTAAACCATTGTAACGCGACGCCATACTGTCAGTGTCTTACATCCTGAAGCATAGTTGGGCACATTTCAGGTACTTGAGGAAAAATAATAACGCGGTACAAAAGCTTAAAAATTGTGTTGAAATCGAGACCATGACCCACCTGACAAAAATTTACTCTCGTGTAGGAATGCCAGCTAAGCTGCTTTCAATGCAAAATCTGACCCTCAATAACGTTGAAAATGTGTTACTAAGTAGTTAGTCTGCACCCATAGGGTGATTATCCATCGATAGAGATAACGGGAAGGCTTCCAGCTATGAAATTGGACGAATGGGTGCAGTACAATACAAACTGCGTACCTTTTATGGTTTGGAGCCTGGGGGCGTAACGGGGATGGTGTGGGAGGGCGCGTAAGTACGAAAATATTGTTCGTATTGTTAGTATTGTCGGCATCGTCTCTCATTGGACGACCAAAGTTCGGACAATGAGAACGTGGATACTGACGTACGTGCTTAGACACACACTAGTGCATCACGATAGACCTAAACGACGTTGCAAAGAAATTGTATTCCCGTCCAATTCACGAAAAATAAACCAACTGTAAAAACAAAGCAAAATAGACAAAGCCAAAAACTGGTGAAGAGGCCGCTAAGTTGAGAGTGGTTTAGCCTTTGAAAGGAGTGATATCAAAACCAAACCAAAAACCCATAAAGAGGTGACTAAGTTGAGAATGGTTCAGCCTATATGCAAAAGGTAGTAGCAAATTGTTGAAAACCAATTTCTTGTTGACGTGGCACTTTATAGTACACATATCAACGATAGTGGAGTTGAGCCAATACATAATTAAAAAAAATATAGGAGTAATATATCAAAAACCAAAACTGGTAAAAGGGGCCGCCAAGTTCCGAA
>JAHWFP010250337.1:11889-34180 GCA_023313725.1 Lithobius niger
AGTTTTCATTTAACCTTCGAATTATTAAGCGGTGCGATTAACTTGGCGAATGTTTTGGTGTGTTGACATCACTCCTTTGAAGGGCCGAACCATTCGGAACTTGGCGGCCCCTTTTACCAGTTTTGGTTTTTGATATTTATATGTAACATTGAAAAAAACATTCACTTTATGCGGAATCTTATGCTTGTAGAAAGTGGAGCTACCTTCTCTAGATCAGGCATTTTCATTTGGTGCTACTGGTGGACATGGGAGCTAGTTTCCCGAAGTGAACTTTGATGTTAGGATTCCGACAAGAAAGTTTTCAGCATTATTCTTATTGTTTCAAAGAGGTCTGTTTTACCGAATGTTTGTAGTAAATGTGGTGACAGCTTGCGATGCTTTAAATCCGTAAGCTTTGTTCCAAACGGGCTTGTGTTGCTTCCAGTGATGGGAATGTAAGGGTGGTATACGTTCTATGACACTATGATCCAGGATTTCCACAAGTTTTTGAATCGCCCTTGCTGGTGATGTAGTTGTACCCTTACCACAGAGAACCCACAGCTCAAACAATCCCTCCTTTTAACACTTCTAAATGCACGCACAAAACACATCAGTATCTGAGGATGTATTACAATGTGCTCCACACCTCTAGCAACTGCATGATGTACATGAAGGATGTAAAGTTGGTTTACCCAAAACCAGATTGGAGAAGATACGCGGACTCCAAAGATCAAAAACTTGGGGGAAAAGACTAAAATACCAGGGCCTGCACCTGGTTGATTTTAGTTTTTATCGCCTAACTGAAAACATACTTTACCTTTTTTATACAGTTTCCCCCCTTTTGAGCTTATTTTCCCTAGAAGTTTAAAGGTTGGCTTCCCTGCTGGGCTCGTAAGAGATCTGCGCATGTGCGGGTTTGGGTCAGTCTATATAAGCAGACTGCGCAAGCCGAACCACATCATTTCTCCCGAATCGAGAACCTAGTTCATGGAGGGGACGCCGGGCGGGATTAAAGGTAATGTATATTTTCAGTTAGGCAATAAAAACTCAAATCAACCAGGTGCAGGCCCTGGTATTTTAGTCTTTTCATAGCCGATGAAAAAATACATTACCTTTTTATAGCAGACTTCGTCACCTAGGAGGAGGGCTAGGTTGGAGTATCCCGCCTTACGAGCCAGCGCCCCCAAGGAACAAGTCCATGAGAAGACAATCTAACAGCCATACCCACAATGGAAAATGATAAGAAAGGAGAAGTGCGGAATCGAATGTATCGTATGCGTGGGAGGTTAAGGGTGCGAACTGTATGAGAATCATTCTTCAGAGTGGATACAGGAGACATAACAGTTTTCGCAGTAAGGAGTCCTACAACCTGCAGGGAACAAGGTAGAACAAGTAATAATTTGTAAGACCTGTTTACCTTGTTGGGAAGGAGAATCGACGAAACTTGAGGAAGGGTACTTGAGTGGTGCATGTAGAACTAGCAGGGTGAGGTATCGTGATTCGCATGGTGTCACGTTGTTTGCACGGTCTGTAGTGCGAGGGAAACGGTCTGTAGTATGAGGGAACCGGAAGTCGGTGTTGAAGGGAATCGTTGCATAAGCAAGTGTATGGCGGTAACCAATCCTTCATAAAAACTGGGTGACGAAAGTCAAATATGAGCAAAGTTATGCAAAAAGTACATAAAGAAGATGTATTGGCAAAGCCACGTAATCCAATGGTCGTTCGATTGGCAGAAGGTCCAAGGGAGCACGTAGGAACTCAGGGGTATCATCATACTGTGAGACTGAATAGCTAGGTGTGCATGGAGGGTGTCGAGATGAGGCATCAGACTATGTTAGGAGCTGTGCTTCCGAAGTAAAGAGGGGAATCGGTAATCAGGGAGTGCGCAAAAAAAGTCACCATCGAAGGATCCTTGAGTGGTGAGGGCAAAGGAGATGGGGCAGCTTTATTTAATGCAGTCACTGTGGGAGAAGGTTCTCGTGACGAAGAGGAGGGAACCGCGGGAGAACGAAACTGTGCGGTTGACGGTGCGTTGCGGAAGCGTTGCGTACGAGACTGAGCGCAGTAATACGCTCTACGGTGGAGAGGTTGGGATCGGTGACACCCATCGTCGATTGTTGTCTTGAACTCTTGCTGACAAGTGAACTCCACGAGTAAGGGCTTTGCGCAAGGCCGAGGCTGGAAAAAGGAGTGCAGCAGGTGGCGTTGTTTGTTGTGGTTGACGCAAATCAGGCAACAGTGAACAGTTGTCGAGTGGATTGGGAATCGGTGGCGCAACCAAGGGAACCACAATGTTCGTGGTTTGTGAAGAGATGGTTTTTTTTTTTTTTTTCAGGACGTCGTTCTGCTGGGTTTGTATAAAAAGTAATCGGGAACGATTCCCTCGACAGTTTGAGTAACGCAGGGAGAGGGATCATAGAGAGATCGGGATCACCATAAAATGGGGGATCGTGACTCACGAAAATAGTATCTGGAAAGCAACAGGAATCGTGAATGGTCACACAGCCAGAGGTCCAAGTCAACTTTTTTTGAAAAGTAATAAATATAAAAGTGGGGACAATAAGAAATAAATGTGTGGTATATACGGAGCCAGAGGCTCTATGTCAACTACAATAAATGATTAAGAATAATGCCAAACAGAGGTAAAAAAAAATTAGTTACAATAATAAAAAAATAAAATCGTAGGTTAAGTTTGGAAGCATGCAGTAATGTAACAAAAACCATCGTTGATAAGTGACCAAAAGGTTTCTTAGGGGAAAACGTGTAATAAAAATCAAAAGAGTGGCAAGTGATCTAAAATAAATGGTATAACATCATTATATAACAATAAAAAAAAAATTTAAACACAGCCAGACAAATAATCTGATAAGTCCACAGCACGTAATTTGGCCTTGAAAGAATTTAAAGAAACAGCAGTTACCAGCTCGCCAGGCAGGTTGTTCCACACTCTAACAACACGATTAGAAAAGAAATACTTCCGGCAGTCACTATTAAAAGTTCCAACTACAAGCTTCCAAGAGTGGCCACGACTGCGTTTATCGACTCGAAGTTCAAAAAACCTACAATAGTCAAAATCAACAGCACCATGGAGTAAGGAGTAAGTTAAATATAGATCAGTCTTAAGACGGCGTAGTTCAAGAGAGTCTAATTTAGTTAATGTAAGCCGGTTGGCATAAGAAATATTCCTGAGACCCCGTAGCGACTTGGTGAAATGTCGCTGTACAGATTCTAAATGGTTTATATCACCCATCAAATGTGGAGACCAAACTGGGCTTGCGTACTCAAGGATGGGTCTCACATATACCTTGAAGGCCCACACTAGTGTATCCACATCACCAGAGGTGAATACCTTTTTAATCCAAGCTGCACGTTGGTTTGCCATCCTTACTAAATGGTTACAATGGGTCCTGACTTTCAGATCTGACGAGAACCATACACCAAGATTTTTAACCGTATTGGTGTGGGGCAAAACTGAACCAGGGGAGAGAGAATAATCCCATTTAAAGTTATGTCTACCAAGAGGGAAAACATTACATTTCTTTATAGCAATGGGCAATTGCCACATGCAAGACCAATTCAAAAGTACATATGTTGCTGATGATAAGCCAAAATAAGAAGCATCGTCAATGACCTGACTGTGCATCTCAATGTCGTCTGCAAATTTACTTAAAGATGTATTAACAGCGTTGATTTTTAAATCATTTAAAAAGAGGATAAAAAGGAGTGGTCCCAATACACTACCCTGTGGAACACCACTCAGCACTGTATTGACATCGGATTTGATACCACCAACAAGAACACATTGTGTTCTATCAGATAAGAAGTCAGTCAGCCAGGCAAGTAAACTACCACGAAAACCAAAAAAATCCAATTTTGCTAACAGTTTACTATGAACTACCGACTCGAAAGCCTTTGCGAAGTCTACAAAAATAACATCCACAGGTACACCATTGTCAACAGAGTATGTCCAATCGTCCAAAACGGACAGCAATTGTAAACACGTAGACCTTCCAGGTACAAAGCCAAACTGGTCTTTTAAGAGAATATCATTTTCCAGAATAAAAGAAAGCATTTGTGTACGGACTATGCGTTCCATAACCTTACATGGCACGCAAGTCAATGCAATAGGTCGATAGTTTAGTGGGTCAGATGCATCTCCTTTCTTGAAAATCGGGGTTATGTTAGCCGATTTCCAAGTTAATGGTAATCTACCAGTCTTCATGGATAACTCAAAAATCATGGAAAGTGGCTTGCAAATTTCATATTTAATCTCCCGATTAAAAAAAGCAGAGAAACCATCTGGTCCAACACTTCGACTCGGTTTCAAGGATGACAGTGCCTGCAAGACAGTTTCAGATGGGAAGGTAGGGCAGTAGCACTCGGAAGTTGTGGGGACACCAGCGATTTGCGGAATCAACAGGTTGTCGGTCACAAAATTTCCAACAAAAGTATTATTTAAAATGTTGGCCTTGGCAAAATTTTCCACGATAAACTTGCCATCCTGGCGCAAAGGCGGAAGCTCCTGAGGAAGCTCTTGGCGCAAAGGCGGAAGCTCTTGAGGCGGAAGCTCCTGTAAGGGAGCAGGAATCGTGTCAAAGATGAATCGGAGGTGTTTAGGAGAATCAGGTGCTTGTGAAGTGCCTGCATCAGTGATCGTTGTTGTCGTGTCGTGGAGGACCAAGCCGACGTGTAACTGGTAATCGGGGCTGCCTTCCGCTTGAAGGTACAAAGTGGAGACTCCATAAAGCTATGAACTTTTAAACTAGCGAGTGGACCACTAACTGAGGAGGGGCAGATCGGATGCCCAAAGAGGAGCGAGAAGACAAGTACCCAAAGGAGAAACCTGTGCGAGATGAAGGTAGTTTGGCAGCCGTCTTGCGAGTCATAATCTGAAGCTTGAGTCTTGTATAATGTTGTTTTGTGCAAGCAAGTTCCTTACTAAGGGATCTTAGGTCCCTGGAGGGACCCGTCTGGCTGGTGGGAACCGATGAAGAAGTCACAGTTTCACACTTTTCTTTCTTTTTTTTTTTTTTAATGAAGAGGAACGAATGCTGTGAGACGATCGTGAAGACAGGTCCGATGGCACAAGTCGAGTAGAAGAAGATCTCTTCTCAGCAGCAGCTCTACGAGTCTTGACTTGTAATTTGAGTCTGGCAGAAAGAAGCTTCCTTTGCATGGGCGAGTACCTCGCTGAGGGATTGTAAGTTACGTTTCGGCGCAGGTTGGCTACAGGGAATCGGCGGGTAATCGTGTCATGCGGTAGAAGGGGAACCGAGGGTTCGGAGAAAAAGGGATTCACCAGTGGTAACTGGAAATCGAGGGGTTCAGGAACCGTCATGAGTTCTAAAACTTCAACAGCTACGGAAGCCGGTTGCTTCAGGAGAACTGGGAACGAGGATCGTGGAGGGCGGATTGAAGACCCGTCTTTGGGAGTGCTCTTTGTCCTAGGCGTGACTAGGCAATCGGAGGGTAATCGGGAACCGTCGAGGTAACCAGCAATCGGAGGGTAATCGGGAACCGTAGAGGTAACCGGCAATTGGAGGGTAATTGGGAACCGTGTTCTTCACTTCGGAGCAATATAAACAGCGTGCGTCGTAAAGAAAAAAAGGTTGTAATGTGGAAATCAAGATTAGGGCTTGAGGCTCTGTTTGAAGGAATAAGTATACGATTGCGGGCGTAATTGCAAGGTGGGAAGCGAAGAGTGGGGGGGAACCGCTGCCTAATCGAGAGGCTGATGATCCGCTGGGAGAAGCCAGGTGTGTCAGGGGACGCGGAGGAGCGATCATGGAGGTGGAACGGAGACCCATCTTCGGGAGTGACTGTTACATTAGGTATGTAAAGGCAACCGGAAAGGTAATGGGGAACCATAGAGGTAACCGGGAACAGAGTTCTTCACTTATGGAATGATGTGAAGTGCGTGTCGTGGACAAGAAGCCAGAATGATGTTGAAGGGTCCAAACTAGGATGGTAACTGGGAATCGAAAGGTTAGGAGTAGGGTCATTGGACAGGGGAATCGAGCTAGAGGTTGCGCAGAAACGTGCGCAGAGGGTTGCAGGTCGGAGAAGGGTCGTCGGTTGCGTCCAAAGCGAAGGTGCATCAAGAGACAACGATTAGGAAAAACCGATGTATCGATAATAAGGAGAGGACGGCAGGCAGATCGTAGTTCGAAACAGGGCCCCGACTGGGTGCATGGGCCCAGTCCAAGTTGTGAGGATCATGACAGGAAAACGGAATCGGAACGAGCATAGTTCCTGCAAAGGTGGCGCTTAGAATCAGCAGAATGATAGAGATTGCGGTGTGGAAGGGTCCTGAATCGTGCAAGGGCCTTGTTTCACGGAGGCTGTGCAGACACATGCGCAGGGGGTAGCGATTGTCGATTGACCACGATACATGCATTGTTAAAGAGGTCGGGATGAAGGTTCGTGTTAGGAACCGATGTACCTATAGAATCCGTCATTTTCAGCTGGCAATAGCGACATGGTCAGAATCTTGGTAGAAGAGGCAAAGGGACCCAGGCTGTAAGCTGGGGCCCGGTTCCATCCCACTGGCAGTGGTGGGATCGAGACCCCAGCAAGAGGAACCGAACCAAGTCCAGATAAAAGGCTCGATGTGCAAGTGGTAATTAACATTAGTTGCAGAGGTAGATATCGGTCCCCCCCAGGTCTCGAACCCAAGGGTCGTGATGAGGAAGGGGACCGGAATCGATGTTGTTCGCAAGTGGAGTGGAACGAGCAAGCTGCAAAGATGCAGCCCTTGTCGTAGAGAAAGTGAAACAGTTATGACTGGTATCGAGAGGAATCGTAAACATGATCCGGTAGAATGGGGATCGGAGTAAGTCGTGATTCCCCCTGAAGGTGCCGAACAAACCACGGTTACGCTGGGCACACCCTCAACCATTAATATATGGCAAGGGGCACAGGAACCAGGAACGTTCGGCGAAGATTGAAGTTCCCTCCCTCTGGTTGGGTTGAGGAAAAGGGATCCTCCTTCCCGGGATCGTTGAACGATCCCCCACCAGAAGTGAGGTTCGGTGAATCCATATGCTAGTAGCTCACGTGTGTGAGGGGAATCGGTGGTTGAAAGAACCGAGGCCGAACCTGGTACCTCTTGAAGGCAAGGTGGATCACAGATCGCTGAGGGATAGTTGATTACGACCGGTATTCCGAGAGGAATCGGGAACCGTATCGACAACTGGTGAGTCCATGTGGGTCGAAGGGAATCGACTTCTTGAATCGGTGAGGGTCGCACAAGCGCTGCTGGCGTCAGAAGAGGGAACCGGCAATCGGTGCATCCATTGTCATAGAAGGTAACCGGGTAATCGAGTGAGCTTGTATCTGTGGGAATTGAGCTAAAGGGTGGTCACGCTAGCGTGAGCGCCCTAGGCGAAATGTGATTCGGCGTGCGCAATCTGCTTATATAGACTGACCAAAGCCCGCGCAGACCTATTACGAGCCCAGCAGGGAAGCCAATCTTCAAACTTCTAGAGAAAAGAAGCTCAAAAGGGGGTAAACTGCTATAAAAAAAGGTAATGTATATTTTCATCGCTTATAAAACATTGTTTTGCAATGAACACTTTTTCCTGAAACTCCACCCATAACGTCAGGGTGGTTCCCTTTCTAAAAACCAGTTTCTTTTTTGTTTATTTTAATACAATTTAATCTAAACATCAGACAGTTTGATCTCTTGAGGATTCAGGAAACATAACTGTAAGGACTAATTGTAACTTAGAGGATGCGGTTCAATTAAGAGGGTTTTTCAGGATAGGAACCCACAGACAACTTTTTCCCTAACGAAAATTTCGTTTTTGTAGAACTACAGCCTAGTTCTTGTAACTTGTATTGTTAAAATGTAAATTCTTACTTGTAACTAGTGACCCTTAAAATATAAAGTGTTTCTATTTTTTATTTTGTTAACTGCATTAATAAAACCAAGAGTTTTAAACTTCAATTTTGTTCCCTAGTGGATTAATTGCTTAAGTTAAATATATTATGTAGCCTATTGAACTCCCGTTAGCTTCTAACTTATTTCCACCGATGGTGGCAGCACAAACCAGATAGTATTACTGGAAAGGCCTATAGTTAGGACATCGACGCTTCATTCTCATGCCGGGACTGTAGCCCATACTGTGCTTATTCACGAAAAAGTAGTAAACACCAGAAAGTAATTACTAATAGCCAATGTCAACCAAAGATGTCGGGGATTATACAAGCACCTCAGCTGTCGTAGCATATGCCGTTACAAGGAGTAGCTGCTTATCAGTCTCTTCCAGGACAGATTGTAAAAATGAAATATCTTCTTTCCTGCCATTTTCAAGAAGTAAGCTTGTCTGTCCATCTGAACCAAGTCCACCATGATATACTGGTGTAACGCTGAAATAATTGCAATCGATCAGGTAATGAGTGAAGAACTGATCCAACTAGTACTATTTAGTTTGCATACATATCTTTTGACAGAGGTGATTCCACTCCGTCAATATTAATGTTCATTGGATAGCTGCTTGTTCCGCGTTTATCATTCAGCTGATTTAACTCTATCTTCGTTGTATACTTCAAAGATTATCTGAATCCTAAAACAGTCTAGTGAAATAGCTTTTATCGTATGATAAGCTTTTAGAACTCCCTAAACGCCTTCATAGACTTAGGCACAGCTGCTTGAGTTTGCTGTGTAAGTAACGTAACATCAATCAAGGTAGCAGTGGTGTGAGATAGAGACGGTGTTTTAAAGTTGATTCTTTAAGATATTTCTATAGTTGTTGTACCAAACTTGCCTTTATCGAGTATGTTTAGTAATTCATCTTTTGTTGTAAAGAAGGAAGTAGAAACGAGTTCGTAACACAGCAACTAACGAATGGAGTATTCTCTTTCTCTGCAACATCAATTAGATGTAGGGCCTCAGAAGTCTCCTATTGCATATAGACTTTCTTCGTATGCTGCCGAGATTTGGACTTCATCTTTGCCACTGTACCAAAGAACTTCTTGGACTTAAAATCTTTCTTGCCTGAATATTTTGTATGCACTTTCTCCCATTTCACAACACGTAAGCCTGAAGTTCACCATATATTCCTTAAAATATTTTTGTACAAATCGTCTTGCGTATTATTCAAATCAAACGGATTTTTTCCTTCAGCGATGAAATGCATGATTCCTTCCATGCTTTCCTCATCTGAATGAGTTTATAAGTTGATGAAAATTCATGGTACAATGGGCACCACACATCATCATCGTCGTCATCTTGGAGACCACACATCTTTCGACAGAACTGGCTTATGCATACTTTTTCATGTTTAATGACATCTCTTTACGCAACCGCTTACTTGCTTGGACAAGTAAGTCCTACAATACCTCCATTACATGTCCTTGGGGTCGTTTAAGTATTACGTCAACAAGACATTGGCCATTTTAACACCCCCCCTCCCGCCCTCCATTTTTATGTCATTTCTAATTAATACAGGGTGGTCCACAAAAAAACTGACAACCAAACATTTTCGAAGTCCAACTTTTCTAGTTAGCACCCCTCAGAACCAGTAGAGGACAAAAATCTACCCGTTTCATTAGTTTTGATTTCTGTCATATCCTGGTTCTGAGGGGTGCTAACTAGAAAAATTGGCCTTAGAAAATGTTAGGTCGTCAGTTTTTTGTGGACCCCCCCCCCTGTATAAATCGTTTTAATTACCCTTATTGGAAATTGCACATCTTTATCTCTCAAGACTAACCACGTTTAAAAAGGAACGTGGTAAAATGGAGCAAAAAGTACAGCGCTGCACTGTAGAAAAACTATCGTAGCTGCGCTTCTAATTAATATAACTCGTTTTAATCACCCTTGTTGGATACACATCTTCATCTTTCACGTAAGCATAATCACGTCCATTTATCCGAATTAGAACGGGTACTGCAGCTGTTTAAAGTCTGAAATTGTAATACACATTATGCGCTGTTGTACGTAAACATTAGTAAAAGGCCTGAAGGAACTTAAAATAACGAATTTCAGCAATAATGATTCATTTTACAAAAAAATATGAAGGGAACCTTTTTTGAAGGAAATTTTATTCTAAACGTAATTGGTAACCAGTTAATTTTCAATCGTACGAACGGTTTAGACGCTTGAAACAAAAAAACTGTCTTTGTTGCCATTTTTGGGCGCCATCTTGAATTTTTGAAATGTTCCGAGATTCGAATATCGCCAGATTTTGGATATGTTGTACAAGATGACATTCTCGGCATGAAACACTAGGAATGGTTTTTGTTGCAATTTGTGTAAGACAAAACTAATCCCGTCGGACATAAACCTGCTTCCCGGGAAACCACATCTCGCAGCAGCAGCACCGTACGATAGTTTAAGATACAACATACTGTACTGTGTTCATCTCACGATCGTCATTTCGGTGTAATTGCAGGACCAAAAAGGATAAGCCATTCCTCGAAGTTTTGTGCTCAGAGGCTATATTCACGCTGCTACTGCCAGAGCATGACCACCTTCCACGTAAGCTACTTCAGTTCAAGATCGCGTGGAGGATAGAGCGTCCGTAGATATGAAGCCACCGCACTCAGATACCACAAAACGGTGCAGCGAAATCCATACCCTGATAGAACTTTGCTATAACTGCCAAATAGCCAACCACGGTTCTATATAATAAACCCTTTGAAAATAACTCCTAAAAAATTAATACAGGGCTCCACCAGCACCGCACCCGGATCAATGCCTTTTGATCCACTTTAACCACTTAGCGTCATACAACCTACGGGTTGAACTCGACACATCAGATTGCACAATCTCTGCTGCTTCTGCCAACAAACTGTACACACTTGGGTCTCAATTCAAAAGCTGAGACGAAACATCATTACCAGACTAGCGCGCTCTCCATCCCTGGGTGAGCTTCACATCAGGAACCACATTTGAATTTCAGGAATGCAAACTAAACACACCGGTATACACAGCCCCAGCAGAACGTCCCCACACCACACAGGTTGGCCATCTCTCATACCCTCTGCCCCGGAAATGCCATGGGAACAGCCACGGTGTGCAAGGCACGAAATTGTAAAGCCAGCAGCATCGGTAACAATACCCGACAAAATTCGACTTAAGACACTCATAGTGTGTTATCAACCATCTCGATTGACGAGGTGCCAACTATACACAGAGGCAAAATGGGTGTGCATGAAGGTATAAACTCTCATTGCAAGACCGGGTCTACAGTACAAAGGTCACAAATCAAGCTCACTAAGATTTGACAATATCTCGTTTTTATGCTTATCCCAGCAAGCCAAGCTAGGTTTTTCTACTTTCCACAAAGGGCGCCTTGACTTAGCTACGTCCGGCAAACCAGCTTCGTCTTGAAGCTCAACCATTGATAGACTGTTCATAAGCAACAGCTCATTGATCGTACGCCTGCTTCACATCCCAGGCCTCCGCCACGCCTGCAAATTCCTCCAGTTCCAACCAAGCATTTTCCGTCTCGCAACACATTTCCTGGCTGTTATAAACGTTTTTAAAAGGTCCAACATCCAACTCGTCATCACCCCTTGGTCCCACACCCATCCTTTAGGGTTTTCTCGTTAACACCATCAGGACAACACAAATCAACAGGCGGACGAACCGTCGTATTTACTAATTCCCGTATTCTAGCCAAATGCATTTCGTCACCAAATAAGCTCGGCAAAGCGTTCCTTATTGCCAACTGCATTTCATTGCCAATAAGCCTTGGTAATTCAGAAATCGACTCCTCTAAACTTCTCCACGGGATAATAGGCTGTCTCCCGCACCACCCTTCGCTCTACCGCCATACTCACTGTATAACAACTAGAATTTTTCCCAGCCAAACCGTATTGGACGGCTTTGTCTCGTCGTATATACGCATCTTTACAGAAAAATTCAGTCCACTAAGACGTCTTTGATTTATCCGACAGAAACATAACTACCTCATGCCACGGCAAAAACAAAACTGTGGTGAGGAAGCGCAAGGTAGCAGGGGGAGAGGCGACCGGAAGTGACGCAATTTTTTCATAAATTAAAGATAATTGATGCAGATTACTTACGATCAAAGTGCCGAAAGCAAAGGGAATATCCACACTTTGTAACACAGGGAGGTGAATATATGATAGAGAATTATGAATTTCGTTCGTTAAACAATTTCTGCTACAAACAGAAAATTAAAGTTGATTGCCGATTAAAATTCAGGGTATTTACCACTATAAAAAAAATGCTCCCCAAAACAGAAAATGTGTGTTAAATACTAGAAAAAAATTAAAGTAAAATCTAATCCATGCAATACCTTCAATAAGTTCTCTTAAGACTGCTGCTAATTCGGAAGAACAAGCTCTAATTTCATCATTATCGGCTTTTCCAGGTTCAGGGCGCGTACTTTCATGCAATTCTGCACCTGATTTGGGGAGAAAAATGGTTCCCATATACGAGCTACCACCAAGAGATGCAAACATGAATGCAAACAGGATGCAACATTCATGAATGCAAACAGGAAACAGAACCATGTCACAAGACACTAGCAGTGAATCTTACATGAACATAAAAATGCATTGCTCTTCTGGAAATTAATGGTGCTATAAATAATCTGTAAAAATGAATAATTAAAAAATTTCCATATACCTCCTCCATTCCTGGCAAGCTAAGCATTATTATGAAAAACCCTAATAAAGAAAAAAGGTATGCCGGGCCCACAGATGCACTATCTCCCACAGCAAATGTTAAGGCCATATTTAATTGAATTTTTTTTATCTTTGTCTGACCTTAAGAAAACTGTAAAGACAAACACGCAACCACAAAACAAAAGGCCAACAAATATCAAATATCAGGAAGACAACAGCTCACAAGATGGTCTTGTACAATGCTTTATATTCTACCCAAAGTGGTAGCAACTGCAAAGAGATAAATTAGTAAGTCTCGCGGAAGTCTAGATTTAACGGCTGTTGAGGAGCCAGGTCCTAACAGGGTTACAATGAAATGATGGGGCACTTTTATGCTTGGGTTCTAATAAAAGACTAATGGTACAACCTCATTATTTCAAGTTGTCGTTGTCAACAATTCTGTTTTTATTAAAATTTTGCGCACGGAGTTTTCTCATGATGCACAGAAATCACCTTTTTTGCCAGAGATCCACACTCTGGGTCCTCTTAAGCTTTACTTTTGAGAAGATTCTATTTGTAACCAGTTTTCTTTCAACATTCACTGACAAGCCCTGCTCACGGCCAATGATGAGGAATTGATCGAGCTGACTCGCTCTAAGTCAAATCCGTTTGGCAAGCTTCCAGTGTCTCCCACTGGTGGGCTGGAGTGTAAGTCCACTAGACTAGCTTATTTCAACGTCACAAACTGTACAAAATATATTGATCCCACCAGTGATCGACGAGTATGGATGTGACAGTTTTCGGTGGCTTCACACTAACTACACTCTTGGCTACCTGAGACAATGTATCGTTGCAGGTAGAGTTGAGTTGGTGGAAGAGGTGACAGTTGTTAGTCCGCAAGCATCTGCCATGCTGCATCTTGCAGTGAGGAATGCTAACTACTGCAGCAATGAGTTAAGCTGCCCACGCAATGAGCGGCCAGGTCGCTGCAACCAATGAGAATGCATACCGTTTATGTAAACCACGCACTAATAATTTTCATTGGCTGTCAGCAACCTGGCCGTGCGGCTAAGTCGCTCATTGCGCGGGCAGCTTAACTCATTGCTGCAGTAGTTAGCATTCCTCACTGCAAGATGCAGCATGGCAGATGCTTGCGGACTAACAACTGTCACCTCTTCCACCAACAGTTTTGACTTAGCAGCGTCAACACACAAAAAATGGGCTTCACTAAATATACATATACATGGACTGTGACTACGTAAAAAATACCTGTGAACTATGTCAAGCATGACTAATAGTACCAAGTTATCAGTTACCTGACTGATAGTACCATGGGGCAAGGTAGTCAGATCGTTAGCACGACTGTCTCCATGTATTTTAGAGAAGAGAAGGAGCCTGTGATGACTCCTGATCAAGTCAATGGTAGCATGAACAAAATCTTACGAACTTCCGACTGAAATTAACTAGCAAAATTGTCCCTCTCGCCTTCTGACACCATGGCACCAAACCTCCTAAGTACCAAGTTATTGACTGTGTAACATTCACCGATGTTCATGACATACCGTAAATCCCCGCATATAAGCCATGGGCTTATAAGCGAGTCATTTTAGCCATTAGTGTCGTTTACAAAAACGCATTATTTCGTTTATTAGCCCATGGGCTTCTTTGCGGGGATTTACGGTATGTAATCGTCAGTTTTACCCAGGAAGCACACACTGCCCGTACTTTACTGGTAAGATATCTTCTGGTTGTGAGCTCTGTTTAGTTCAAATGTATTAACGCACATCAGAAAGGTTCTTAACACATGCATCTGATGACCAGGCCTTTTTCCTAGCCAGGAATAAAGGATTTCAACCATCAATTTGTTCCCAGAGAGTTCATCCGAGCAACCCGTGGCATTCAAGGGAGTCCACCCAAGGATGGCCACAAAAATTGGCACCCAATGTCACAAAGCCCTGAATAGGTCACGTAAGTTTCAATAGAGGGTCTAGTTGGGACCAACTGTGGGGTCTACTGTAGACCTCACAAAGATCCCAATTTGACCCCTCTCGTGACCAAATATTTCTGTAAGGGTGATGACCAGGCCTTTTTCCTAGCCAGGAATAAAGGATTTCAAGCATCAATTTGTTCCCAAGAGAGTTCATCCAAGCACTGTGGCTTTCAAGGGAGCCCACCCAAGGATGGCCACAAATTGGCTCCCAAACAGCTCTGGACCTGTCGAGGTAAGAAGCTTGCACCCTTAAGATTTTACACCCTGTAGGATCCTAAAGACAAAACACAAGCTTAACTACATAGTACAGAATGTGGAAGACTTATGCTCGAACCACAGTACAATCCTAGAAACATGTCATATGTTGCTTCGGACACATCCCTGAAGGAGAATGAAGAGCAAGCATTCACGTTCCTGATCTTGCATACACCGTGAATGGCAACAAAAAGCTTGAAATTGATGGGCAACACGAGTATGATATCGCATTGTATCTCTTAACCCAGACGATTCTGTGAAGGGTCAATTCAACTATCTTTGGCAAAGAGGCTGAAGAGTACAAAAGCATTCCTTTCTACAGGCTCGAAGAAGCAAGCAAGCTCTCCAGCATCCCAGTCAACTGCCTGGAGGGAACTTGAAATCTTTGAATCTGCAGTCTGCTCGTCTTGCAAACTAGCCAAGATTTGACATCAATGAATGATTTGGTTTTGAACCGGGATTACACATAGTCGTGGGGTATCATGTTTGGATTCTGTTGGACTCGGTGTGGGCTTGAAGTTGTATGCAATAAGGCGATCAAATGTTGTTTATGTTTGGAGGTCCTAAATGACTTAAAATGGTGCACTACACATTGGGAGTGGTTCTGGTAGTTTGATAATCTTACTTATTTTGTGCAGTTTATCTACAAAGTGGAACTCTCGACAATCAAAAATGGACACTAGAGGAGAAAGTGACAAGTTTGCAATTTTTCAAAGCAATCTTTATTTTGATATCAATCATTTTCAGTCATTTTTCGGGTAGTTAAATTAACTTTTTTTCCCTAAAAACTGCCCGGACGTCATTTATCGTTTTCAGGGGTGGGGAACTTGTGACCCTTTATAGCCTGGCGTCCCTTTAAAAGAACGGCTAATGAACGGCAAAAAACTAAGTCCTAACGCGCAACGCGAGCTTTGTGAGGGGTCCCCGGGGACCCCGAGTAAAGCGAGCAACAACAGCCCAGTGGTCAGCGTCCTCGCCTGCAAACCGAGTGAATGCCGGATCGATTCCCGCGACCGACCCAACTATCATATGGGAATTGAAAAAAAATAGCCAGTTTGGCATGGTCATTAAAGGGTTAATAACTCTTTTTCTCCTCCCCATTCCAAGCGACAATAACCTTTAAAAGGATGGCTACTGAAGCAACGCGAGCTTTGTGAGGGGTCCCCGAGTAAAGCGAGCGGCAATAGCTCAGTGGTCAGCGTCCTTGTCTGCATACCAAGTGAATGCCGGATCGAATGCCACGACCGACCTAACTATCATATGGGACTTGAAAAAAAAAATAAATAGCCAGTTTGACATGGGCATTAAAGGGTTAAAGCATCCCTTCCATCAGACATCATCGGTGCAGCCGAGGGGATTTTTGTAGCATCTAGGTAAAACCGCCAAGGCACTGAAAACTGCGAGGGACTGAACACGCTCTCCAATTGGGGGTTACATCATCGTGCCAAGACTGGGCCAGACTGAAGCTAAGAACAAATGTTACAATCTAAAACTTTTTACACGTCAAGAAAAAATCAAACAGTTCCCAAAAGAGCAACAGACTGTATAAAATCACTGTGGTACAGTAACTTCTTCGTAGTTACTCTCCTTAAGTACAAGGATAGACCTCGAGACAAGCTACATTTGATCAAACTCACGCCCAAAAACGGAGGCTGCTTAAACAGACCAATTTAATCAACTCACACCAATTTTCGACCCCTTAAAAAGTGCTGGCGTCGTGGTGAAGGTCTGTCCCAAAGGTCCAACTGCAAGCCTGAACTCGAGGTTATGTACCACCTCCACCATGCCGACAACTCAAGCCGGCACTGCAGTGCACACCCAGGTTTCTTGTTTATGCCACAGTCCCTTATCGAAACATATCCTACCTATTTTCAAGGCAGTAAAGCAGTAAAGGCCCAAAATCTCCATGCGCCTAACCGAAGAGAAATGAAACGACAATGTTCGAAGTTCTCCAACTCCTCTAAAACTTTCCCATCCACCAATAAAAAAAAAAAAACAATCAAGACTATCGTGCCTGTAGAGAATGATAACCAAGCTGCAGGATCGCGACGGCTATAAATTAGTAAATCCTGTATAATACTGAACATTAAAAAAAAAAACAGTTGCATAGATGGCTAATGGAAACCGCATGTCGAGGTAGGAATCTTTACCAGTTCTGTTGCAGTGCCAATACGAATGAGCAGGTGCCTGCAAAGGCCCGAAACCTTCAGGCCCGTAGACCCGAGCCAGTAACTTGAAGGGACTGGTAGCCTGTACGTAACCGATGAGCTGAGGAACCCCGTTGATTAGGCGGCAGCAGCAAACTGCCTGCCAATCGGGATGGCCAGTCATGGAACCGCAATAGAAGAATAATGGCAGGAAGAAAATTTGCCTGTTGCAGCGAACGTTCAGGCAACACAGGGCTCGAATTGTCTTAGAAATATTGCATAGCAGAAATGCGACACAAAATGCAAATTTGCGTAGCAGTCACGAAAAAATGATTAGCAACTTTTAAGGAATAACTTATTTAGTAAAAAACCATACAAAAAGTTCACTTTATTTGAAACAATAGCCATTTTTGTCTCACTTTTATTTTGCTACACGCACGGATGTTTGGTCAAGATTACGGCATCCGATGCACGTTAAGACTATATATATTGACCCGTGTCTGAAACGAAAGCACCACCAACTAAATATCGAAGATGATGGTAGGACCAATGATTTCCCAGAATGCATGTGCGACGCTGGCCAAGCCTATAAAGTAGGAGGGATTAGCATCTCCGTGTCAGCCAACACGATCATGACTACGTTTTATGTTGTCTCGTTTAATACAGTTGCGTCGCTAAACTGCGATACATTATTTAATTTTGCATCGCTAAAGATTAAATTTGTGGTGCAAACTGCGATGCGATGCCGCTCATTTCGAACCCTGCAACACTGAGCGAAAACTGGTAAACAACCACGGGCGAACCAAAACCCCAGGCGAAGCCGGGTATGACTGTTAATGTAAAACATAAAATAAGCAATTTTTCCCCATATTACAGAAGGAAAGTATTTTGCAGATATTAAGAAATAATACATTTTTTTTTTTTTTAAGTTTAACGTGTTTTTCTGTGGACGTATCGCATCCCAGTCAGACCCCACTATGCTTTCTTCCCTGCCAACTACACTATAGTGGGAATTGTCCATGTGTAACGACGGCAGTGCATTAGCAATCGACGAAATATGCTGTTTAGTTGCGGTTCTATCACACGTTACTTTTGGTCTTAAGTTTAATGGCTTATTTCCCCCCATAATCGCTTAATTTCACAAAGAAGACACTGTCACCGTCTTGCTAATTTTCAACAGTACCCCTGCTGTCGTCATCAGGCCCTCCAAAGTTCATTTAGGTCTCTGGTTACATCCTTGCTTGTTGTCAGTTGCTTAGATTTGAATTTGGCAGCTATCACAGCCTCCAGTATTTGCAAGGCATGGCATACATCGTGGCCTCCTATACTTGCAAGGTATAGGGCCTATCTGACCTCTGTTTATTCTCCACTTGTGAGGCTGTGATAACTGCCAAATTCAAATCCAAGCAAATTACAACAAGCCAAGGATGTAACCTGAGACCTAAATTAAGCTTTGAAGGGCCTGATGAAAATAGCAGGGGTACTGTTGAAAATTAGCAAGACTGTGAGTGTCTTCTTTGTGAAATTAAGCGATTATGGGGGAAATAAGCCATTTGACAGTTGATTTTGAATTTCACAGTAGTTCTATTAACAATGTTTTTAGTGGTCTTAAGTTTTCGTTGTACTATTAGATCAAGCATAGCCTTCACTGACAACTTGAAAAGGGGTTGAGGAATCTAAGCCTAGGCAAGTAACTGTGTCTTAAATGGTAAGCTGCCACCAAGAGGCAGCACTGCTTTTTAACTAACCAATCAATTCGACCTAGGCTAAGCTAAACTATAGCTAGTAAGGATGTTCACCTGATTACACATGCAGGATGTTCATCAAGGGTTTTTTGTTTTTTTTACATGTACAGGATGAGAAAAACTCCCGATTCCACTAGGAAGAACAAAGCTTCCTAGTATCCATAGATAGTCTTAGTTCGGGGAGAAGTGGCGAACTATGGGAAAAGCACGACACATGGTTTCACATGCATCCGATTGGTACAAGTACCCGAGACGAAGCTATTTAAAGATGGCTGACGTTGTCTTATTAAAAGCAACGGCACTAGCGCCCCTGGCGGCAATACAGCTAATCTCACTGCATTGCTAGTTTTAAATAAGGGTAAGAAGAGCAAATCGAGAGGATTTTAGCACATACTGAAGGTTAGTATTTTGCAGATAGCAAGAAACTTTCGGCAAGTAACTCAAGTTTGAATAATTACATCTCACATGATTTAACGAAGTGAAGAATACGCCTAAGAAAACATCGCTCATATTTTTGACTGGAAATAAACATTCACAAGATTAAAATCCAACCCTGAATGTAGCAGTTTACATGATGCTGCCAAACCTTACTCTACATCTAACGCATATGGGGTCACAAAGTACCAAGTCTATGATCATTAAGTTGAAGACCAATGCTTACAAAATAACCTACCGCAGTTAAATCCAAGAGTTTGATTAAAATTAACATTTAGTCAATAAAATCAAGAAAGCGGGTTTTTTAGGAAGGGAACCTTAATAAACCCTCACATTATTGGGGAGACTAGAACAGAGTTTTGCCGTGAACTATGTCCCCATTACATTAACCAATTTCCCTCTAAGTTAATGTTAAACTATGAATTTAGAATTTCTGTGCCTAAAGATCAAACTTTAGGCTAAAATAACGTTCAACATCAGCGCTAATGGAAAACGGCATTTCAAGAATAAACTCAAAACTATAAAAAGGCTGCAAATAAAAGCCTAAAAGTAGGTGTATAGCATATTTGAGGGTTTCCCGATCACATACACTAATCTAGGGGCTTTTATGCCAAGCAAAGAATGTACAGATTTACAAAATTGAAAAAAGGTAGTCTTAATTTTTGGTGACTTCCGGTTTAGCGGAGTCAAACGGTTTCTTGTAGTTTAAAAATAGTCGGAGTGAATTTTAATGTTCTGTTTTGGCAGAATAGTAGAATAGTGTTCAAGCAACATTGGGTTAAAGCAAAAAGACGAGGAGTCCATTTTTCTGGCTGAAAAAGAAATTTAGGTTACAGATAGGCCTATTTAACCATGAAGAAAAAAAGTTCCCCAGGTTTTTTTTCATACGAGTTAGGTCTCCTCTCCTCTTGGTTTGAAGAACAGAGTCTTCATTACAGATGTGTTTTCGATTGCATACATCCAAGTTTTCTGTGTGTGCAAATATATCCTTATTTATCCGACCCCTAGTCCTGGCTAACCATGCTGTTCATCGGAAAATGATCCCTGAACTAATGCACCGGGTGTCGAAGGAATTTCGGAGGTCAGTGTCAAATTAAAGCCGAATTCGCATTCAATGGATAGCTAGCGCTCAAGAACTGCACCCACAGGATGGGATCGAACAAACAGGGCACAGGTAAGGTCAATACTCCTATTTGCGTAGCAACCGCTATCTTGGATTGAGACGAGGCTTAAGCGTCTGACTTACTTTCCCCCTCGAGGAAAAAGTAGGATATTTTGTTGAAGAGCAAATAGTGCACACCGTTAGCGGCTAATAAGGCAAAAACATTTCAGTTCCGACAACAAGCTGCATATTTCACATGGAAACTGTACACACTTTGCAGTTTCCAAATACACATGGAGACATTCCTGGAAGTGACAACGTAAGTCGTGATGAAGTCATCAAAATGGCCGCCGTGAGTTTTGTTTGACCGTTTTTTTTTTATGTTTCAATACACCATTCGAACCCTTTTTTCGAGAGCTTTCCAATGTACTAATTTCAGAGTGACACCTTCAGTCGTTCTCAAATTATTTAACAAAAATCAGGTTCCAAAAAAAACGCACTTTATTGCAGGCTTGGTTATAGAGCTTTGAGATTGGTAATTTTTCATCAAACTTTGTTTCAGAATGTGGAGAAACATTAACATTACTGGAAGTAACACAGTCAAGTATATGTATCGGTGAAGAAGCATCGGACAATATGGGTATCGGATTGGTGAAAGTTTGGTATCTGCCGAGCCTTAATATTAAAGCATCATCAAAATGACCGCCACGTGATACACTAATCTCTAGTATCTCCGGAACTAATATATTAATCTTATCTTGCGACCTGATGTTGGAAAAACAATTTTATTTGCCAATAGAACTGCACGGACAATGTATGCCGTTAAGTCGTATTTGGAAAGAAAACATAATACACACGTAATTATTGCCACTTTTTATATGTAATTAAAATTGGTTTTATTCTCCATTTTGTTATCTATACTGTGTTCACTTGTGCTCCAATTGATAATGTGAATCATAACACAGGTTTCAGTACATCGGTGGACTCGTTCCGTGGAACAAGCATGTCTCCCACAGAAGGTATGTCTGTGACAATCAGCCTAGGACAATCAAAGAATAAAGCAGAATAGGCTTGCCCGAGTCTTACATAAGTCTTCCTCGTACAACTAAAGTTCATATGATGCACCGTTACCAAAAGTAAATTACACCAGCGAAGAAACACCCATGATAAACCCGTGGAAATGATGGACTGGTCAGATCCACCAGAGTCCCATGATGGTAAAGGGCTATCCTGGGTAGCCCTCCATTAACGTCAAAAAATCGTTGAAGGTTTCAAAAGTAAATGCACATAATTCCCACTACAACGATACAATGTTAATTCTTCATCCATGGTTCGTCATACCATATCATAATATCACAATAAGTATTCGTAAGATGATTAGTCCATCATAGACATCAGTTTTGAGGCAGATCAAAAACTACAGGTAGTAGCTAAAATGAAAACTTTGTTCAAGCCAGTTTTACAACACCAAGAATAGCAGACAGCATTCTGAAGTCATCGCATGTAAAACAAAGTAGGTACGCACACAAGGTTAGCATCGTGGGCCTTCATATTCCGCAGAATTAGGCCATCACAATCAAGGTGATGTCATAGACAGTCGATTAAGGGGAGACAACAGGAATCAGCTGAATTGAAATTCGGGGATGGTTGACAACTGCTGGAGACGTAGCCTCTACTGACTTGCAAGTGTACCAAGAGAGGTACGAGATGTCATATTAAAGAATGACTCTCCTGTACACTTACGTGTGCCTGTGAAGGCCACTGCTCAAGTGACGCACTGTGAACAATACGACACAGCATAAATAATTAGCGGCAATAATTACATGCACATCATGTTTCCCTTCACATAATAAAAACTAATAAATTTACGGGATATATTGTTCAGGAATTTCTTTTAGAAAATTAAATTATTTTCCAACGGTAGGTCTCAAGATAAGAGTGATCAATTAGTTCCAAAGATACTTGAGATTTAGTATATTGCGTGACGGACAGTTTGATGTCATAATACGTTTCCCTTCAAATTACACAAAAACTAATACATTTATGCAAGAATTTATAG
>JAHWFP010250339.1:1455-24492 GCA_023313725.1 Lithobius niger
GGGGGGGGAAACCACATTGACCGTGGAACCGGAATTGGATCTAGTTTTCAATAAAGATTTTGTGTTTTTCACTTACCAAATGGATAAGGTTTTGACTTTTTTAAATACGACTATCGAAAATCAGTTGGGAATGCCTTCCATTACTTTCAGTTACAATCAAGTAGGTAAACGCGTTGAAATTGACCATAAACTACCTCCAGATGCTAAGTTGTGTTTGTCTTATAGTCTCGCTAGGTTTTTAGGCTGGGATAGGTCGGATAGGTTGTTGAGAGAGAGTTATTACGACGATGTAAAAGCTCATACTAGGGCCACGACTGAAAGTATTCTGCAGCAATTTAATGACGGGAGTTGGTTCGTGTCCTACGTCACTTTTGTATCTACCATCAACGTTCCTTTAACTCCTGGTTACTATAAAACGGGACACGAATTGGCGAATGCTTTGAACAAGGCCATGAGAGAAAGAGTGCGCGCTGTTAAATATCCTAAGTTCGAATACGGGGAAGTCGGAGATGTAATGTCTATACGTTTCCCCTCCATCCTTTTATCGGCTGATAAAGAGACTACTCCTCTGGAAGTATTGAGTATGAGCATTAACAAGGTTTTGGCGAGTAGAATAGGCTTTAGAGCCGATCATTTTTTTCATAGAGCAGTTGCATCAACTATAAAACTTAACTTGATCGGGGGGGTTCGATTCTTTTTATATTTACAGCGACATAGTGGCGGAGACCCTAGTTGGTGACGTTCTGGCGCCTTTATTAAGAGTTGTAAGAATCGGAGAAGGCGATATGACGAATGTAATATTTACTAAACCTTACTACAAACCAGTCGCTCGTCTTAATCTCGAGACCCTTAGAGTCTATATAATGTCAGACATGGGGGTGGCAATTCCATTTAACTCGGGAGAAGTTAGCCTGACACTACACTTTAAGCGACGTCCTTAAAAAAAAAAACATGCGAGCCCCTTACTCCGGATTAGATCCTCGCGTATGCGTGCAACACTATTGCCCTGTCCAGAGAGGGGGAGCCCCTTATTTTGCGGGGGGAAGAATACAGAGAGGGGGGGGGCGGGTTCGGGGATTTCTTGAGCGGTATCTTTCGGTCGGCCGTCCCTTTTCTTAAAAGAGGTTTAATGGGGATAGGACGTTATGCGCTAAGATCTGGGGGAAGGATGCTGGATGACGTAGAGTCTGGACAATCTGTTAAGGAAGCTGCTCGGACGAGATGGAGGGCGGCTAAACATGATGCCGTGGCCACTGCTACAGGTGGGCAAGTGGGAACCGGTCGCAAGAGGAAGAAGAAGCGTTGTCAATCAGGAGGTGGGAAGAGAAAACTAAGACGCCTACAGGCTTCCAAAACACGAAGAAGCAAGCCTAGAAGAAAGGCGGACTTTTTCGGTTAAATGATCAACAGAAAGTATATAACCGCATACTGTACTACGGAGTCTTTCATTCCACATCATCATGTCATTGAAACCAGACAGAGATTCAGTCCCCTGCACCAAGGAAGAACTTGAGCTCTTTACGACACCTCCCGTGCAGGTGACCGTAAATGATGACACTCTAGTCGAGTATCATCCTTTAGCCACATTAAGTGATGGTGCTCCTATCGAATTCGTGGTTCCTGGAGCTGCCGACTGTCTCTTGGACTTGAGTCAGTCATTTTTACACATCCAGTGCAAAATAGTTAAAGGTGTAGCGACGACTATAACAGACACCGAGAAGATTGGTCCTGTAAATCTACTTTTACATTCCCTTTTTTCGCAATGCGATTGTACATTAAATGGAAAACAAGTGTCTAATAGCGACAATGGGTACGCATTTCGTTCTTATTTAGAGACTTTATTGACTCATGGCACCGATGCTAAGGCCGGTCACCTCTCCAGTCAATTGTGGGAAACCGATACTGCCGGTAGCTTTGATAGTGGTAATCCTGGTGGAAGTAACGTTGGTCTTAAAGCACGCACCAAACGTGTCAAAACTAGTAAAGTTATAGACCTGTACGGTCGCCCTCACTGCGACCTATTTCAGCAAGACAGACTTTTGTTAAACAATGTCGATCTCCGTCTCAAATTAACTCGTAGTAAAGATGCATTCTGTTTAATGAGCGCCGAGACCAACCCGAGCTACCGCGTGAACATCACTAAGGCAGCCTTGTTCGTCCGCCGAGTCACACCATCACCGGCAGTGTTGGTGGGGTTCACCCAGGCCTTAAAAGACGGTTCCGCAAAGTACCCAGTCCGCCGTGTGGAAATTAAAACTTTTACTATACCTCAAGGTAGTCTACAAGGCAATCTCGATAATGCCGTCCTGGGAAACATGCCTTCGTTTTGTCTTCTCGGCCTGGTTTCGAATAGTGCATACAACGGTAGCTATACTAAAAATCCTTACAACTTTGCCAACTACAACGTTAATTATCTCGCTTTGCAGGCCGATGGAAAAACTATTCCTTCTATTCGCTATAAACCAGACTATGACAATTCTTTATACGTGCGAAATTATTACTCACTTTTTCAAGATACCAACAAACTGGTTTCGGGCTCGCCTCCACCCATCGCGTATGGTGATTACCCGGAAGGCAATGCGCTGTACGCCTTTGACTTGACTTCCGATAAAAGCCAAGGAGAGTGCCATTACAACCTCATTCGTCAAGGATCTCTTCGTATCGACATTAGTTTCAAAGAAGCCCTTACGGAAACTATAAATTTAGTACTTTACATGGTGCATCAATCCGTACTCGAAATCGATCAATCTAGAAACATTCTATATGAACACTAAAAAACAATGCAAACGGATCAATTGCGCGCCGCAGCTAGCAGTCACAAGAAGCTAGGGCCTTTATTCGGTGACGTGTACGCTTCCGATCAGCTACCTAGAACAGCCACCCATTCGGCGTACATCGTTAATTTGGACCCCTCTTCCAAACCAGGTAGTCACTGGATCGCCATCTATTTCGACCACCTCAAAGCGTCCGTTGACTATTTTGACAGCTATGGTCTGAAGCCTATTAACGTACACATCCTGCGTTTCCTCGGTAGGAATTCTACCTTTAAGAATTATAATCTACACACCTACCAAGGACCTTGTAGTACGGTATGCGGCCAATACTGCCTTTATTTTCTATATCATAAAGCCAATGGTCTCCCCATGACTCGTATCCAACAACATTTCCATCCTATGACGAAGGATTTTAACGACCGCCGTGTCGTTCGCTTCGTCAAAAGACACTTTAAATTCGTTACACCTTCCGAAAATAAAGACTGCTTTCAATGCTGTAAGCCGTTGTTATGATCGACTGTGGGGGGGAAAATGAGACTGACGTTGCTGTTTGTGTTTTTTTTTCCTAGGGGTCTTAAACCCTCTTAAATAATGTACGGGTCTTAAACCTTTTTTAATTTTTTTTATTATATAAATGTTTCACTACAGGGTCCTAAACCCTCTTCAATCATGTTGTGAATTTTTTTTGTATTATATACCTATTTTGATGAGGAGGTCTTAAACTTCCTTCAATGTACATAGTGTGGGATTTTTTTTATTATATAAATGTTTTGCTAAAGAGATCTTAAATCTCCTTCATTGTACATGGTGGTGGGTTTTTTTTATTATATAAATGTAAAGAGATCTTAAATCTCCTTCATTGTACACGGTGTGGGTTTTTTTTTTATTATATAAATGTTTTGCTAAAAGAGATCTTAAATCTTCTTAAAAATGTAGGTTTTTACTTAATAAATTTTTCCCTCGCAAGGGGGGAAATTTGTGTTTGCGTAGCTTCGTGTCCGACTTTACTTATTTGTTTATTGTCCATACTTGTTCTTTTTTTCGGCCATATCTTTTATTAACGTCTACGATAAACATCTAGTTTTCTACTGGAAACCTAGGCGACGAACTTAACGTTGGTTTCGACTACGCGGCATCATGCAATTAGAACCAACGAAACACCGTTGGGCCACTCGGACGACTAGCGTTTGAGAATTCCAAATTCGGGTGATGAACACGATACGTCAACGGATACCTTTTTTAATTTTAGTTTTTTTTAACTTCGTCACATTTAATTTTTTGTTTTTTGTTGCCAACACATTCCCTTACGTATCGCAGCGGATTACGGGCCTCCTGGTGGTATCGCCCGGGTGTTGTCTGGAAGAGCGCCATCGAAGGGAGCCGTATTACACAAACCCTACAAACAACGTGTATTATGACTCGCTGCGATGACGCCTCCTTCCACATGATAGCTAGACCGTATGCGCGCAATATGGCCTTTTGCGATATCTATTCTTTACATGTCTCACTTCTTGTTTGTATTACATCTTATAAACTACCGGTGGGACTTTTGCTTTTTATAATACCTAGCTTCTGATTTTTTTACGGGTATAGAGGCTTATCCCCTTCGCTGGACGCTCCCGGGGATTCGTTACTAGCCGTCAGTTTCCCCTTCAGGAAACTGCCGGTGGATTTTTGGGTTTTTAACTACCTAGCTGTTATCACTCCGCTCCCTCAGCCTTGTCCACGTTCTTAAATTCTCAGTCTGCACTACGTTCCGCTTATCGAATTGAAGGCACTACTTCGGCTTATATCGCTTCGTTATAGCCTATATGATTTGCGAAGGTGAGCTTTTTAGGCTCCCTCAGTCTCCGCCTGACGTCGCTTCATTTTGTATTTCTACCGTGTCTAATCTCGTGGTTTTTTTTTTTGTTTCAGTCCCACCATACCCTACACACAACTACCCCCGACTAGATGAAGGCCATCAGGTGGTATTATACGTACACCGTTATTGTTTCGCTTTCAAACACCTATTTTTTTTTTTACAGGCAGAAATATAAAGGTTCCATGCTCAATCCTCATGCTTAAGGTAACCCTCAATACGTGTGGCTTCTGACTATGCTTTATATTCCAGTATTTTTCGGTAATTCTGGTTTCTTACTTTTTTACAGCTTCCAGACCGACTTGAAGGAGCTGCCTTGAAGAGGAAACCATACTTACACTCAATCCAACTTGAAGGACAACGTGGGCATCCTCATACTTAAGGTAACCTTCAACACATGTGACTTCTGACTATGTTTTTATATTCCAGTATTTTTGGGTAATTCCAATTTCTTACCTTTTTACAGCTTTCAGGCCACCTTGAAGAAGATCCCTGGCTCGAAGATCTGACTGTCTCAGGCTTTTTTTGCTGTTATTTCACAACTGTACTATACATGTACCTCTAAACGACTTTTAATAAAGAAAAAGTGTATCTCCTGCCTATCACTTTTACCTATGCATGCACGCAAACAGGGGGAGTCTTTTCAACTGGTAACAATTATTATCCCGGCCGGGCGACGCATAGATGCGGCAGGGATATGGGGCGGGTATCTAACGTTCAAGGGAGGGAAAATGTTGATCCTAGGTGCACATGGACCGACCAATAGACCCTAGATGCACGCGCCTACCCCCCTAGGATTTAAATGTGATACCCAAAAAGCATGGGGCTCTGTTAGGCTGTAACACTATACTAGACACTTTAGTGATCATAACTACTTGTAGTGACGCCTTAATTGTAATTAATTCGCCATAGTTATTTCCCTGGCCGCAGTTGGAATATTTGCGACCCATGATTGTTGGGGGAGGGGGAGAGAGCTAGGGAAAAGAGGATCTGCGTATGGGGTGACGCAGGATTAGAAGGGACTAGCTTAACCTAACGCAGGCAGAATAGACCGAGATCGGGGGAGAGCATAGAGAAAGGTGGGGGAAGGAACAGGTGCCGATAGGGTTAAAAAAGTATTTCGTATGATACGTGACTTAGTAGGGGAAGAGACGAGCCTCGGTCGTGCTGCTTAGTTATTAAGGCCAGTAGTTTTCGGGCTTTTGTGACCACACACGCTTGCCCGGCTTTCCACTAGCAGGAGCTAATGACATATATACCACGTACTTAGGGTTTATTACACTCCTGCCACTAGTTATAAATAACAACACGGATAAAGAACAAAGTTCAACAGTAATTTTAAACATTGCTTCAGCATTGTTGTCATTTCACGCTATTTCCAATTTGCTATTCTCGTACAAAGAACAGCTTCTGGCAGTGGTCAGACGCCGGTCGAATAAATAGCTGCACGCAGCAAGAATTCAGAATCCAATACGGCGTTCATTTCGGGGTTATCGAATCGAAAACAAACTATCGAATGCTGGCGTACAGAAATAATTCTCCGTCTTGTTATTGCAGTTACAATTGTTTGCTTGTTGTCGTAAATCGACGCTATCATGCCGCACACATCGTATCGCGAGGCACAAGAAGACCTGTGACTGCGTCGTTGCCATGGTTACTACGTACAGACAACTCGAAAGCCGGTAAAGGCGAGAAGCAGCAGCAAATTTAGTATTAACCAAGTAAAACCTAGTGAGCGAGAAAATTGTTGTGTAAACCTGCCCTTAAAGACGTCTTTTCACCTTTTCAACTGCTACATGCAGCACCGTAGAATCTTCGCACGATATAAAAAAAGTAGCGGTAAATAAAAAATGGACAAACACTATTCGCAGCAGCGCCGCGATTTTCTTAACTCAAACGAGATCACGTGACCCACACCAGCCTATTGGATGATGGAGAATATGGAAAGTGGCTGGGCACCGCTATCAAAATGGTGAAAATGCGTCTTTAATACTGTAAGCGAGCGAGGACTATCATTACCAGTGTTAGCAATTCCGCCTGAGAAATAGCTCGTAATCAGCTCTTCTGCAATTCGGGTAATAAAAGCCACCGATAGGGACACGCCAACAGATGAGCGTCGAGTTCATGCCGTCGTTAGACAGGTGGTCGGCCATATGCGGGTTATCAGCTAGTGTATTACAATAAAAACGGGCTTTGCAACTACAGAGGGAATTTCGGACTATTCTTCACTCTTCCTCTACCCCTTCCCAGACAATTTCGCCAGACAATTGTCCTTCCAGGATTGTCACTGGGTGGGGGGAGGGGAGGGGGTCGTTAGTTTTTCTCAATTTTCACTTCATGCAATTGTATTTTTTTTTCACATTTTTTCGCACACAAATTTTAGACATTTTAACATTTATCACATCTTTTTTTCGCATAAAATCTTATTTCCAAAGCATGAAGCATGGCGGAATACAGGAGAACGGGCACGTTGCCTTTTGGGTATCTCCTCGAACAAAAGAACACGACATTCCCTCACTACAAGTCACACCTCCATCTACCGACAAAACAAATAACCCTGCTCCCTGGCGAACTCAGGTAAATGAGCTGCTAGAATTAGGTGTTTAGTCAGTTTGAGGAGCATTATAAACATTTAATGCACAGTCACGCTCATTTTCGTGAGCCATTACAGTGAGAAGTCTTTGAACCGTAGCGCTCTCCTGTGACTAAAAATACAAACAGTACATGGCAACCAGCAGGAGCGCTTTTAGGAACGAAACTAAAACTAGAAACTGAGACCTTAATATTAAAATACTGTTCATTGCTACAGGCCTATTATAAAATGCCAACATGAACTCCTCAAACTGAATTTTATCTTCATTCAACCATAGGGGAGCTAAATTTATTTATCGTTTGTTGCACGATGCAATCCAAAATCTCACATTTGTTCACCAATTTGGTCAATTTCAAATTTTTTCACACTTTCACTAAGAGATTAAATTTTCACATTTTTTCACTCGGTGGCATCCCTGTACCTCTTGTTTTAAGTAGTCCAGTACAAAACGTAAACATGGCAGGGTTTAAAAAGTAAAATATCGTAATTCCGATGAAGGAAAAAAAAATAAAGACAACGCAACAAGTTTTACCACAGAACAGAAATGAATCGTGTTGGCCGAACGAACACGAATTGTATCAGTTTCTGTCTCAGTATACACCAGTGGTTGCATTCGCACTTCAAAGAACACCAAGCTTTAATTTTCGACCATTTTATACAGTTTTAGTCTTTGTCAAAATACCTAAACGAACATCAAAGCAGGTCAAAAATTAAAACATTTACTGAATGAATTTGTTTTAATTTCTGACACGTTTTCATGTTTGTTATTCTTTCTTTCCTAGGTATTTTGACAAAGACCAAAATTACATAGAATGCTCGAAAATTAAAGCTTGTTGTTGTTTGAATTGCTGTTGCAACCAGCATTAGTCTGGTCCAAACCAAGACATTAAACGTCTCCACACTGCAGGTATTTTATTGAAACAACTCATTTCGTTTTTTCTCAGTTTGATTTTATTCTTTCTTTCTCCTGCGCATAGCCCCCCCACACACACACAATAACGTCAACGATACGTATAAACGTCAATGAAACGTAAACGCTTTATAAACCACCACTATTACAGACAGCCAAAACGAATACCGGTAACAATATTCGTATCTTCAAACAGCACCGTTACCGGCTTCAAATGGGTTTCGGGGGCTAAGTATACAGCCACAACTAACTTGGCAGAGATGGGGAGGGGTTAAGTAACGATTTTTTTTGTACGGTTAGGATGTTTGGATCGCTTGGTCAGAGAGCATGACACAGTTTCACCTACGACCCAATGACCTACTCTGACCAGTTACCCGAAATGCCCCACTGAATAATAAAGTAGACCCGTTGTCCATTTCTAAGGCTTGGGTTCTGAAATACTAGAACAGGAAAATAAACAAGAAGTCAAACGCCAAAAGTGAACCTACAATACACCAATTCTAATAAATGAAAAACACAATGCAGCCTACATTGTAAACAACTAAGGATAACAAGTCAGCAGCAATGATGATAAAGAAAAAATTTACACGTCACCATGAAGCCATTAAGTTCCGTTAATCGCACCGAATAATACTTTGGACGTTAAATTAAAACTTGAACAGTAGCAATGTTCTAGTTTTCATTTAACCTTCGAACTATTAAGCGGTGCGATTAATTTGGCGAATGATTTGGTGTGTTGATGTCACTCATTTGAAGGGACGAACCATTCGGAACTTGGCGGCCCCTTTTACCAGTTTTGGTTTTTGATATGATACTCTTATCGATTCCAACCCTTAGCTAGAAATTCATGCGCTGGTTGTGTCTTTGCAATCATGTCTTCGGGTTGCATGCACGTCCGTCTAGGACGTACGTGGGAGTACCCGTGTTGTAAATCTAGCTTTGAATTCCACCACTTATTTCAAGGTCGACTGAGAAAGAAGCTGAAGAATTCGCTTTCTGGTTCTAGGCCAGTTGATTCACCTTCGCCAAATTCTTTTTCCCAGCGCAATATGTCGTGTTTGTCACGTTTAAATGGGGATTGTCACCAAATGACAGACTGCAGCATCTATTGCCATTTACCACTATCTATATTCTGTCATTCTAGCCCATACTTTCAACAGGAGAAGGAACGCACAAATAAATTTCTTTTTTATAAAACAAATAAGCCACGTGCCTCCTTAATTATTGAGTGTTAAATTGGTGCACCCACGTGCACCAAGGAGCAAGCGGTAAAGTTAAGCCTAACGAGATCACGGGCGGTTTTTTTTTCTGTATATCGACCATTTTGAAACGCAGATTTTGAACCGCTACATGGCCCCAATCTAATGACAGTGATATTGTTAATCTTGACCACTTGCTCCATGGTGCACGGGAACACACCAACTTTACACTCACTAATTAAGGAGGCACGTGGCTTGTTTGTTGTGTAAAAAGAAGATTCTTAGCACATTCCTTCGCTTGTTGAATTAACTACTACATAGAACTAAATAATGATAGACGGCACTAGATGCTGCAGCCTGTCATTCGGTGAACAGGCAACTTTAATAGAGCAGTGACATTTGTCGCCATATTGGCACCAGTATGGGATTCGGAGGGCATAACTACAAGGTGCACTACATAAAAATGGAGGGATAAACAACGGAAGAGCGGATTTCTTAGGCTTAAAATAACGTTGTTTTCTCCAACAACAAAAATCGCGCGTTTTAGGTCTAAGAACTCACTCTTCACATCATCGGCTTCAGTATGACGCCCTTCTGTTTCTCTCTGCAGTGCCCCTTGCAGCTAACCCATTAAGGCTCCAGCATAGAGTTATATACAATAATACTACATCGTGTCACTGCTCTATACCGAACGTTTACTGCATTATAAGTTAAGCCGCTAAAAATTAATGAAGTGGTTCTCGGGAGTGGTACTAACAAAAATTGACGCAATGTTTTTTTTTTTACGTTTTATTCGTGATTTTTCAGATCCGGGTGGTGGTGGTTTTTTTTTTTTTTTTTAGTCACGTAGGATTGGGAGAAGAGGGGAGGGGGTAAGAAGGCCGCATGGTAAGAGTGCCCCGCTGAGTGGTTTCCCGGGTAGAAATTCAGTTCCCCGTCCGTGCCTGTTTTTAACTAAAACAGAAGACTAACTTATTTATTCAAGGAAAAAGGTGAAAAAACGACGCCTTTAAGCCTCGACGCGTTTGTTTATTTGGAAAGTTCGCAAACGATCCTTACAAATTGCAATACTTTCTTCGTCACGAGCAGTTTTTCGTCATTGTGGCAGTTCCTCTGTTTTATTCTCAACTCCTATATGATCTTTCAAATCCTGTATTTGCTAAATCTATGCCGTACTTCAGATACATTAGCAACTCCTATTATAGCAGTACACCAAGAATCACTCCTCGCTTAGATGAAGCTAGCGGATATACAGGGTGGGGCAGAAAGGAAGGGCCACCCTTGCCAATCAAAGATGGTTAATGTTAGGGTAATAATCAAAGATGGTTAATATTAGGATAATGAAACTTTGCATGGTATGTAGGCGAACTGGGGCCAACTAACCATGTGTCGATCACTGACCTTGACGCATATTTTCAAGGTCATCGTGACACTAACTTTTTAACCATGCTTCGTAGAACCCCAGTGTAAATTAGAAACTTTTAGTCAGTGTCAAGGCCATGGCCATTGCCAAAATCGGAAGGAATTCGGCACGTTAGTTTAGGAATTACGGAAATTGCAAGCATCATTCTGTTGTGCTGACCAAGTGGCTTTTCTGCCAATCAGTTCTGCCAGGGTCTTTCGTACACCACGCTTTGTAATTGGTAGGTAATTGTGTTGGAAGCATACGGGAATTAGCATAATTCAGTAACCGTGATCAGCTCTGAAACAAAATCAGAAATGTTATCATGAGGGATGGACAACTTTAGGTTTATTTTCTATATGGCCACGGTGACTAATTATGCCTAACTATGCATAATATGCTGTAGTTTACAGCACCGATCTGTCTATACGTGTAATGTAGCAGATTGTGTCGAGTCATCAGTATGTTAGTTGCTGTTTGTATCCAAGCAAGCTTCGAGTACTTTGAGGACCACTGGACTTTATTTCACACTCACTGTTTGGCAGGAAAGCCATTCGGTCAGCACAAGAGAATGATGCTTGCAATTTCCGTAATTCCTAAACTAGCATACCGAATTTCGTTCCGTTTTTTGCAATGGCCATTCCTTGCCAATGTCTACAAGTTTCTAATTTACACTAGGGTTCTACGAAGCATGTTTAAAAAGTTAGCATCACGATGACCTTGAAAATATGCATCAAGGTCAGTGATCGACACATGGTTAGTTGGCCCCCCGTTCGCCTACGTACCAAGCAAAGTTTCATTATCCTAACATTAACCATCTTTGCTTGGCAAAGGTGGCCCTTCCTTTCTGCCCCATCCTGTATATTTATCTTCAATTTCGTTCGGTGTTTCAAAATCAGCAGCTGTGAAATTGCCAACCAGAACAATTAAACCAACATTATTTTCATCCCTCAGGAGTGTATTTGTCTCACCGCCGACTCCCAGTTTATCCGTTAAGGACTACTACGAAGACGAAATATCCATATAAAACAGGACGGACGCTTTGTGACAGCCACGCTGAGTTCGAACCTTAAAGGGCGGTTGCCACCAAATTAGCATTGCAGCATCTAGGCCTATCGAGTTCTCTCTCGCAGGAAGCAAAGAAATGCACAAAGCAAAACTTTTAAACGCTACAAACAAGCCACGTGACTCCTTAATTATTGAGCAAAAATTTGTTACGCTCTCGAGCACCTGGAAACAAGCTGTAAGGCTTAACGATAATAGTGTCACTAGATGGCGCAAGGGGAATATTTTTATATTTTTTCGTAGCGCCATCTAGTGACACTAATATCGTTAATCTTTATAGCTTATTTCCAGGTGCACGAAGGCGTAACACATTTTTACTCAATAATTAAGGAGTCACGTGGCTTATTTGTAGCGTTTAAAAGTTCAGCTTTGTGCATTCCTTTGCTTCCTGTAAGAGAGAACTCGATAGGCCTAGATGCTGCAATGCTAATTTGGTGGCAACCGGCCTTTAAGGTTCGAACTCAGCGTGGCTGTCACAAAGCATCCATCCTGTTCTATATGGATATTTCGTCTTCGTAGTAGTCCTTAACAGATAGACTGGGAGTCGGCGGCGAGACAAATACACTCCTGAGGGATGAAAATAACGTTGGTTTAATTGTTCTGGTTGGCAATTTCACTGCTGCTGATTTTGAAACACCGAACGAAATTGGAGATAAATATATATCCGCTAGATTCATCTAAGCAAGGAGTGATTCCTGGTGTACTGCCATAATAGGGGGTTGCTTATGTGTATACTGCTGAAATACGGCGTAGATTTAACAAATACAGAATTTGGAAGATTATATAGGAGTTGACAATAAAATAGGGGAACTGGAATAATGACGAGTATAAGTCGGCACAGCATACTCGTTTGTAACCGTCGGCTCGTGACGAAGAAAGTGTTGAAACTGTAAGAATCGTTTGCGAACTTTCCAAATAAACAAACGCAGACACGGACTGGGAACTGAATTTCTACCCAGGAAAACCACTCAGAGGGGCACTCGTACCATGGGGCCTTATTACCCCCCCCCCCCCCCCACCCCCTGATTCCTGTATGCCTATATTGGGTTTGGTTAGGGGGGGAATTGTGATGCATAACAAAAAACCCCCATTTTCCAAAACCCGTTATATAAAAAAAAAAATTTGTTGGTGGGGGGAGGGAAGGCAGCCCTGCTCGAAGGGGCCCACCGGGAAATTCCCGATTTTCCCGTGGGCTAGTCCGTGCTTGGTTAAAAACATTATGAAATTATTTATTTTTGTCCTTTAAACAATTTCTATCCGATAGTCATCTTTTTTTGCGATTAACTTAAACAATGGTGGGAAAAATAAAAGCTAGCATCGCTATACGAGCGATTTCTCTTGCCCAGTCAAAGTTGAAACATCTGGTGCCTTTTCTTGGGGTGCCTTCGATAACTACCAATCCAAACTCAATCACAGAATGCCCATGATCAAACTTCGCGCTGCCTCCAGACTGGATGAGTTTGGTTGAGTTTGGTTTGGGGTTTTCGAAGGCCCTGTTTGAGACGGAGACACGTGAAAGCAATTTTAGTCCTGTTAGCCTCCGCACTCTCAAGGGAGTCGAAAGAAGCTATTACGATAATGGAGTGAGGCTACTGCTTAAATTTTTTAAATGAAGAGTTTCGGTATGGAACAACAAACACTTCTTTAAATAAACCGAATTGTTCAAACCGGATTGCCCAACCCCAAATCCGCGTTCAGTTTCTTCCAGCTTTCCCGCCTCTGCAGATTGTTTTCTCTCGCCGGGTTCCTGAGCTTTCACGCACGAGCAACTATGATTGTGGATTTGATCAAGATTTTCTTCGTGCTGTTGTCCATGTTGGTAGGAATGATGATGTTTTGTTTTTTTGGGATGGAGTTTTCTCGACTCCATTGTGAACAAAATGCTACTCCAACGTGCCACAAACGTGCTTTCAACAGCGGTTTCACCACCGCATCCACTACCAGTTTTAAAGCAGGTAACTAAGCCATCGTCTTCATCTGACTCCTTCGACAATCAATTTGCTAACCCCTGCTGACAATCTCCTGTTGTCTCATTTACACCGGATCAACAATTCAACATGTTAGTGCTAACGTTCATCATCAAGTTCTTCCTTTTGACGAGGCGACATTTTCGCAAAGTGTAAGCAGTATGTTCCTTACGAGTTGTGTTGGTGTGGGGTGAGTGCGTGGGGAGAAATGGGGGAGGGGGAAACATGCTGATCCTGAAGTCTAAATGAATTGCTTTTATCCTTATCGACAGTTTGTAATATACATGTTATTTAGTAGGCCTAAATAAATAAGACAGAAATTGCCCACAGCTTTAAGTTAAAGGTTTAATTTTATTTTTTCCAGTATGTTGGTTTTACTTAGTTTTATGTGTGGTGCTGTGGGGGGGTTACCATGCTGACCCTGAAGTTTAAATATGTTTTTACTCTTATCTGCAGTTTATGATAAATAAATAAATATGGCAGAAATTGCCCACAGCAGATAATAATTTCGAAGTATCATTGCTTTTAAAACAACTTTTGGGGCTATTTTGTCGTGCGCTATTTCGTCGTGCGTTATTTTTTCGTGCGCTGTTTTGTCGTGCACTGTTATTTCCATGCTGTTTTATCGTACATCCACGCTTTGTGATAGCCACGCTGAGTTCGAACCTTAACAAGGCAGAATTATTACGTTGTATCGAGGTTATTATTATGTCAATTTCAAAACGGAGGGATGTCACACTCTTCAACAAAAATAACAGCATTTAATGCTGGATGAAAAAGGTCCAATCCAAGAAGGCAATACATAGCAGGAGGCAATACATAGCAGGAGGGGACGAAGTATGAGGAACGTCGTCGACCCGAATAGATCTGAATGCTGCTCATAAGCAATAACAAGGCGAGCCGTCCTGGGCGGAAGCCAAGAGGAATGGTCGGTCCGAGGGAAGGCGGAGAGCGGAGGAGCAGCGGAGGTGTACGTGCACGTGGTCGAAGCATAGGAAGCCATCTAGCTGCTAACCCTTTCCTGTTGTAGATGGGAGATGAAAAATGAAAAACCTTGGAATGTATGATGCCAGACTTTAGTGAGGAGGTAAAAATTGGCGGGTGGATGGCTCTTGACGCTGAAGATGGCGGAGCCTGGTGCCAGAGGTGTGAGTCCTTGTTTGTTGAAAGCTGGGAACGGGACTGGTTGGTGTAAGCAGCCCGGAGGATAGCTGGGGAGGATGCAGCGTCCGCACTGAGAGGAAAGGTAACGTTTGGCAAGAAAGAAGATACCTGTGGAGGCCGATTCGGAAGGGACGACCGGAACGGATGATGGTACTGTGGAATCAAAATGTTGAAAAGTCCTCTATGGGTGGCTGAAGGAAGTGGGAAAGAAGGCGGGAATTGTCCGTCGTCTGCCTGTACTGAGGCGCGTGTCGTGATAAAAACACGGGACAACTTCGTAGGAAGAGGCCAAAGCGAGAGGCGGAAGAGGTTTATTCATAACCGAAGTATTCAGAAAACCGTTGTAGGCAGGAAAATCTTGTAAGAAGAGGAGCGGAGGAAACCTCAGCCCGTGGGGAGGAGAGTGAGCCTGCCAGTGTAAGAGGAGACAAAAGTCGACGGCAGAGCGGTAGCCAGCTAGGCGAAGTTGGTGGCAAGAAAACGGGACGTAGCGTCCGTAGTTAGTGGTTCCAGAGTAGTAATGGCAGACTAGAGACCTTCTGACAGAAGGAAAGGAAGAAGCGGTAGGCAGAAGAGGCCGTAGTGCTGTGCGTTAGCAGTTCCAGAGCAGAAACGGCCAACGAGAAACATCACGTAGAAATGATCGAAGGACGTGGAGAACATGGCGAGAGAGGAGGGTCATCCTGGGCAGAAAGAAAGGATGGAGTATCCAGAAAACCGTTGTATAAACAGCGGAAGATAGGATATCCGCCCAAGAAGAAGAGCGGAGCAATTCCCGTGGAAGACTTGAGTGACGAGAAACGTCAACTTAGGATGCGGCTCGGAGGCCAAGATGGCAGTAGACCCTTGTGAGGGTGGAGGAGGTCCATCCTCAACTGAAGGAGCAGATAGCGCAGCCATAAAACCATTGTAAAACAACGGAAAGGCCAAAGCAATACTTCTGAAGAGGGGCGGAGGGAAGCATTCTTCCGCGGAGCGGAGGTGTAAAGGAATAGGGGCATATCTGTAGGAGGAGGCCAATATAGGAGCCGGAATGGTTGTTCGAGGAACGGAAGTGCAGGAGTCGGAACGGAAGGTATATCCAAAAAAACCGCTGTAAAAACAACGGAAGGCATTATAACCGTACAAGAAGAGGAGCGGAGGAAAGCGTCCTCCCGCGGAACGGCGGAATGCGGAGGCTATCGTGGACCCGTGGGGAGCCCGGGATGAGCACTCCCGGTGACCACCCTAGAAGAAATGATCCTGATAGGGCGCTGTGCTGGAGCTAACATAGGCTGGCCCAAGGCCACACATGCGTCACACATGCGTCGTACCGTACGAAGCCAGCAGTAGAAAAGGACGAGCTGGTTGCATCGTTGGAGCATATAATTTAAAGGGCGGGCTGCGCAATAGGATGCGCAGATGGAGGTGTCGCGGAAGGATATCATACCCCTTCCAAAGAAAACAACAGCATTCAATGCTGGAGGGAGGAAAGTTGAAAGCTGATAGCAGGCAATGAAAAGGTCCACTCCAAAATGGGCTGCGTGGAGGCAGTGCGCAGTGGGGAGGGGAACCAAAGACGATGCACGTCGGTAATCCGAACTGATCCGTCCTCCACTTAGACACAATGAAGACGTGAATCGCCTTAGGCAGAGGCCAAAAGGGACGGCCGTTCCGAGGGACGTCAGCCAGTGGAGGCGGAGGGTGGAGGGCGGAGGCAGAGGGCGGCAAGATAAGTCCGATGGCGTGATATGAGAACTGACAGAGGGGGCCAGTTTGGCCGCAACCTTCCGTGTGGTTTAGGTAAAGCTTGAGGCAGCAACGTCGGGAGGATACGTCCAAAGGCAAGGCAGGAGCACAAGCGGGGGAGGCTAAGTTAGCCACAACCGTCCGTGCCTTAAGCTGTAATCTGAGCCGTACGAAATGTTCCTTGGTACGGGCAAGCTCGGCAGCGGACGCAGGTTCGACGTCTTCAGCGATGTGAACAGCGTGGCCTGTAGAGAAGAAAAGGTGAGCATTGCCGCTCCGCTTCGACTTATATAAATGATGGAGGCTGCGCAGTAGATCTGCGCAGTAGGTAGCGAACCGGAAGGAACTGCGTTTGTTTTCTCTAATTTGAACAGCATTGAGAAGGAGAATGCTAATAAAAAAGGTAATGGATTTTTTCAAGGCAACTAGAAAATAAGATATAGTCGAACTATTCAAGTAAAAAAAAGGCTTGCAATGCGCCAAGTTTTAAAGTTGCGTTGTATGTCTGATGAGTGGAAACTTGGCTCGTTTATGACATCACAGACGTTCAACGGCTAAAACTTGACGGGTTTTTTGCTTACAATTTATTGTTTTTACAGAAGATGAAATCTAAACCAGTCTAAATAAATAAACTACAATTAATCCTTGTCGCCATTGCTCTGTTTGCCACATTTGGGCAACTCCTAACCTAAATAACTAGGCTACTTCGTTGCGAGGGTATGACCCCTTCCCCAGGAGCGTGGGTCTCAAGAAGACAGACACAGGTCTGAGTATCAAGGTAATGAGCGTGTGGCATTAGGCTACACGTATCTTTATAGCTTTAATACAGAAGTGGTTCCACCTAGGCAGTGGGGGCCACAAACCTGACTAGAGAGAGGACCCTGGTGGCCAGCAAGTATAATAATTATGGTCTTGCTTTCATTACAGCGGCAATACCCCAAACACTCCATTATGTCACTTAATGGTGGCGAAATAAGAGTTTAGCGAAATTTTACTGAGGGAACATGTCTTTTTCCTGTAAACATTATTTTGATTTTTTGTTTCCGGTTAAGAAAAAGAGATTTTCCCGTACCCTTGAAATGCAATTTTCGTGTGTCTGTTGCGACTGTCTGCCGATGATTTCCTGTAGCCAAATTAAGTAAGTAACACTCTGCACCGACAAGTTACCACTCGTTGTAAAGATAACGTGACTCGTACTTAACGAAAGGACAAGGTTGAGTTAAAAATGTTCTATAAAACATCGATGTTCCGTACATCCAACTTGTGTCGAATTTTGCATACAATAAGTACGATGAACGCACTGTTTGGTTGTACACATACATCCCTAACATAGTTAACACCTGAAAGACAGAAGACGCAAAGGAACCAGGAGACAAAGCTCTTCTAAAAAGTATTTCGAAAAAACTGCAGTAAGTAGTAGTGATATTGATAGCTTCAAAACCAAGTAGATAATCGTATCATGGGTGGTTTTTTTTTTTTTTGGGGGGGGGGAGCAGAAGCCGAGGCGTTTTTCAGAAATGATGACTGCTGAAAATTAAATTTTTGAGGTCCAAAATTAACTATTTCCTCCCCCTCCCCCACCTAGCGATAAATAATGACCGCTCCATATAGTGTAGTCATTTAAAGAGAGCTGTGAAATGAAGGGGCCTGATATTAATACCCACCAGGAATTTACAACGAGAAAAAATTCATGAACAACAAAAATTTCACTTGTAGCTATAAAATCTAAGAATGCCCATATGCCATTGGCACCCTGGCACTATGGCGAGTTCGGGCTTGGATTCAGCTCCTTTAGCTGTAAGCCCATTAAAGTGTAATTGGTGTCTTAATGATGGCAAGTTAATAGTTGGGTCAGTCATAAAACGAATGTGTCCAAATATGTTTCTAAATGCGCGTCTAAATGGGAGCTGGTTAGAATTGTAGTAGAGACAAGGTTTGACACAGGATTCGCACAAGGTGCTTGAACTCCTTGAAAGTGCTTGAATTTCTTTAGAAAAAATCTTGAATTCCTTGAAATTGTTAGCTGTCCTTGATGAAAGGTCTTTTTTTGTCTTAATTTAAAATAATGCTCTAACTTTGAGCAAGGTAAAGACAGACTTGCAATTACGTTTGCCGTAAAATGTTGCTATTATTTTCAATTTTGTTGCTCCACACATTTTCATAAGTTGTTTATTCGGCTGTTAAAACGAGTCTAGGGGAAAAATAATCTAGGATAAGAGAGGATGAGGAAAAACGCAGAAGAAAAAAACATTTCCTGGTAAAACTCTTTTCTGGCGTGGTGATATTCGAGCCAAGGCAACTGACCTAACCTAAATTATAACAATAACAACACACAAAAAAAGCCAGAAAGTAATATTTCCATGGTTGTTGCCCCCCTGGCTTTTTTTCCTTTTCTTTTTTCAGCGCATGTTTAAAACCTGAACATTTTATTTTATAATGACATGCTGTTGGCTCTTCACTGGTAAAACGAGGCCCTTTTTGAAGCGGAGCAGCTTTATTTCAGTATGATGGTAATAAAGGTCCTTGAAAAAAACACTATTGGTGTTGGTAATAAAGGTCCTTGAAAAAACAATATTGGTGTTGGTAATAAAGGTCCTGAAAAAAAACCAGTATTGGTGTTGTTAATAAAGGTCCGTGAAAAAACAGTATTGGTGTTCGTAATAAAGTTCCTTGAAAAAAAAAGCAGTATATAGTGTTGGTAATAAAGGTCTTTGAAAAAAACTATTGGTGTTGGTAATAAAGGTCCTTGAAAAAGCAGTATTGTTGTTGAAAAAGTCCTTGAAAAAATACATTAGTTTTTGAAAAAAGTTCTTGAAAGTGCTTGAATTCTATGGTGTGTTAATCTTGTGCGAACCTTGTAACCACCACTAAGTGCAGTCACTGCGGTCGCCTCCAATTTCAAAGAATTCATTTTCGCAGAATCCAATTACGCAGAAAGAAAATGTCTATTTTCGCAGAAAAAAATAATTGTTCTGCAAAAACTCGCAGAAATTATGTACATTTTTGCAGAATCAAGTTTGCAGAAGAAAAACACGAGTTGCTACCCCTTGATGAGCTGCAGTGCCCACGACCCTGCTTAAAGTGGCACTATCACCGATAGAAAGTAGGCAGAATCTGGCAACATCTAGCGCTATCTAGCACTTGCTTGCACCAAGCAAAGGACTGCATCACAACGGCACTTCGTTTAACGAAACAAACAAGCCACCACCTCTTCGGTACGTCCTTGTGCACCTGTGAGCAAGCTGTAAAGGTTAATAATGGCGCCGTGGTATTTTCGTTCGCATTTCAATCGGAGATATAGTGTCACTTTAAAACGGGAAATTGTGTTACTAGCGCACGTGACACTCAAGGCAATTTTATATGATCTTCCGCGCGCTACCAGAATGAACATCAAACGTACAGATGGTATTGTGACATTACACGCAAGCACGTAAAATGACATTTCTGAAATCCTGAATAGTATGACACGAGCAATCATTAAAATCCAGCTGTATGATACTCCATCCTGTTCAATCAAGGAAAAAGGGCCATAATTCGCGCGCAACTGTATACATCCGGATGTCTGTTACACTTAAAAGAGTATGATGCAAGCAATCGTGAAACCCCCGGGGGGTCCAACTCCTAATCTGTGCTGGAGACACGGTGTGCTCGTAACCCATGCGCTAGCACCAGTAGGTAAGTTTTTTCCTTCTATATGCTGGGTCATGTCCAAAGCAGTTCACCAATGGGTAGCAGGTCATATTTTCGTCTGCAAGTTTGATTACGCAAAATAATTTTTGTGAGTTCGGAATTCCAGTTTCAGTTTTTCTGCGAAAATGGACATTTTTTCTGCGAAATTGGATTCTGCGAAATTGGAAGACCACCGTCACTACACCCGCATCTTTTCGGAAAAACTGACTGCTTCGCAAGCCTGAGAAACTAACGCAAGATGAACGCTTTCCAGATATACACTATGGAGGCAACATTGTATCGTAAATGCAAGCATATAATCATAAACATTCCTGTTAATCCAATCTACCCAAAACAAAACTTGTTAAGGATTCCCGCCAAGCCTTTCGGCCGTGTGAAGATGTGATATCAAACGCCAAGCTCTTTCACCAAGCTAATCCCACCGAGTATTAGTGCGATGGCTAACTGAAATATACGAAAATTGCTTATTGCGCAATTTTCAATTATTTCATTTAACGTCTGAAGTCTTAGGCGAAAGAGCTTGATGTTTGATATCACATCTTCGCACGGCCGGAAAGCTAGGCGAGAATCCTTAACAAATTTTGTTTTGGGGTAGATATCAGACCTTTTTGTTGCAAATTGATGAAATCCATTTTTTTTCTTAGCAATTATGAGATGGAAACACCAATCTAGTTTTCTGGTCCATTTCTTTTTGGGGGGGGGGGGGGGGGTTTGGAGGACAGCAGTCATTTGTTTTTTCAAATAATTAGTATTTCTTAACTAGACACACGCTAGTGTGTCGCCGCCAAGTAACAGTAGATCATCCCATTGTAGACATCCGATTGTTAAAAAATTAAATGTTAATAATAAAAAGGCGGCTCACTAGCAGACATGTGTCTGTTAACTGTAAGCAACTGAAAGCTTATTTTGGCATGTTGAGGATAAATCCCAATGCAACAGAAATGTTTCAAATTGTGGAAAATGTAAGGGAAAGGGTCAGACATTAAGAAAACCCAAAATTTAAATGGTGAGTGTCCACCAATCATACAGAATAAGATGCGTCAATAACGTTTTTTTTATGTTACTGTCTAGACAGCTAGCTAGCTAATAAGATTTTTCCCATGTTAAATCCCATAGACTTTTTGCTCATGGCTAGCGCAAAATTGAGAAGGCCTACGTACCTGAACTTTTGCACACGGATGCATGGTGATCTGAGGATGGTCCTTTTGTTGGTTTGGGGGTTATAGGGGTCAGGACAAATTCGTGGGAGGGTTTTGAAATTCGTCACCGACGAATTTAAATTTCGTATCTTTTCCAAGTTGCAACCAAAGATTTTAAGCAACAATGGCTTGAACAATCAAGACTGGTCCTTAAATTTATTGTAAAAGCCTGGACGAACTAAAAACTGAACTGTAACGAAGGACAAAATAAAGAAACATTAACGTTGCTGTGGATTGCGTAAGAATAAAGGGATGCACGTTAGATGATGGTTACGCAACAATACCAGCATACACGAGCTAATGGGTTGTTTGTTAATAACCCAAAAATAATATGCTTCGCACGGTTCTGCTGTTTTAGTAACAGCGACCTTCGGGGGTTTCTGCATGACTAAATGTGAACGAAATCTTGAAAAATTAAAGGGAAGGTGCAGGGATAAACAAAACAACTGAAGGGGATGTGCTGATTGAGTGAGCGAAGCGAACGAAATCAGCGATTGTTATCCAGTGTGTACAAAAATGGGATTGAAGCATCTTAAACATACGGTGTAACCTTATGTACGTTCACAGTCCTATGAAAGTTATGACATCCACCCAAAACCAAAACTGGTAGAAAAACCCGCCAAGTTTCCAAAAACGGTCGGCCTTTGAAGGTAGTGATATCATTCCACCAGGGAAAGGCCGCCAAGGTTAATCCTATTAGCCAAGTTAATCACACCGAATAATACTTTGGACGTTAAGTGAAAACTTGAAGATTGCTACCGCTAGTAGCAATCTTCTAGTTTTTATTTAACTTTCGAACTATTAGTATGTGCAATTAACTTGGCTAATAGGATTAACCTTGGCGGCCTTTCCCTGGTGAAGTGATATCACTACCTTCAAAGGCCGACCGTTTTTGGAAACTCGGCGGGTTTTTTCTACCAGTTTTGGTTTTGGGTGGATTAGTACTACAGTGTCTCCTTCCAAACGCACGGATTTATTTAATGTTCAGTTTGACATTGTTGCATAATAACAATGTTTAAAACAATGTAAAACAATCAATTTGGTCGTTTGGAGCTCCTTAATCCCCTGAACCACTTGACCAATTAGAAAGGTCCATATGAAAAGGGCACATCTCCAGAGCACCTGTAAAATGAGATAAGAACCAGCTTTATTCACCGCATGGAAGAATTTATTTTCGTGTTACAAAAAATGGCGTTACAGTAGTTATCGTACGGTCCCTAACTTTCTCAATGCTAAAAACGCGCCGAAATATATACCATATCACCACACTAAACTGTGTCGATATGGGATATATCACCATGCTAAAGTGTGGCGATATGGAAGCCATGCTCAGGGAAGTAGCGATACGACATTGCCTTAACGTTATAAAAAGCCAGCAAGTGCACATGTATACATTAAAATGCGACGTTTCGGGATTTATCATCCCGTTGTCAAGCAAAAATATTTTATAGCATAAGCTACAGGTCAACAAGATACACTTAAATG
>JAHWFP010250339.1:34608-47225 GCA_023313725.1 Lithobius niger
CCCCCCCCCCCCCGATCTGACCCACGGTGTTTGGTCTTAGGAAAGCAAATCGCGTTTCAATGGAGGTCGCCACTCTTATTCTCAGTGTGGCTGCATTGCCTGTTCCTCCGTCTTGATACCAAGTGATAAGTCTACAACAACGATCGCGCGTGCAGTGACTGTTACTCAAGAAACTTTGAAACTATGCAACTCGCTCTAATAGCCAGCGTTATTGAGGCTATTATTTTCCTATTTGGGAGGCACTGTTTGAATCCCATTGTCTGTAACTTTTGTGGCTATTGCTAGGCCTTTACATTGCGATTGTCCTTCTCAACGTGGCGAGAAAAGAGCATATAGATCATCACGTATTTTCATATTTATTGAGATTTATGTTAGTACTTCTGCCACTCCCTTACATGTACCAAATATATTGCATAATTTGTATTTACTATAAGAACAATAAACTTCACTCATAAATAATGATACAAGACAGTGTCACATGAAGTGCTCATGTGACACTATCTCTTATCATTATTTTAAAGTAACGTTCAGGTAGGAAGGAACTCGAATCCGAAAGTGGTTTTATAGTTTTTTCTGTTCATTTTTTAAGCTAATTGAAGGCTATTTTGAATTTAAAACCAAAAATCGAAACTAACTTTTTTTTTATAATATAGTGGGACGAGTTCACTCTACGTGTCATGGGGATGCTTTAAACTTGAGATTAGAAGGCGAGGGTATTTTTGTCTTTTTTCTATTTTTTTTTAACTGGTGGCCATTTTGTATTTAAATCCTGAATTCGAAACTGAAAGTGTTATAATAAGGTGTGTCAGTTCATTATTAAACGATAATTGATGACTGGTGGCCAGTTTGAATTTATAGCCACCATTTTGGACCTGTTTATAATTGAATCTGCCATGTTGGAGCATCAAGGTCAGCTGAGAAACGAAAATGAAAATGTTGGAAATGACGTTATAATACACGTGACCGGAACCGGAAATCGGCCGTGACACCTGTGCGGTCGTAGCGGTTGTGACGTCATCATTAGGTTAAACAGCATGGAAAACCAAATGAACCCGAGAAGTATTAAATAAATACGGATGCACACCTATTTTCGTTGTCTCTTGGGCTTAAATGTCAGACTGGCTGAGTAGGGAATTGAGCCCACTACTTTTGAAATTGAATTTCAGTGGCATACACGGGGCGGGGGGGGGAGAGTATTGCGCCTGCCCTTTTTGGAAAAAGTGTCCTTTTTGAAGAGAAAATGTGCCCTACTTTGCTTTTACATACCGATGAATACTGGCCCTGCAGCCAGGAGAAAAGGCCTGGAGGCCTAAAAAGATGGCTAAAAAGATGGCCAGAAAGGCCAGGAAAAGGGACAGAAAAGGGTGAAAAAGACTCACAAGCTAAAAAAAAAAAAAAGCTGCTGTCGGAGTTTGGTTACAAAGCTCGTGGGTTCAATTCCCCGCTAAGGCAGTCTGGCATTTAAGTTCAAAAGACAATGTATGTAGGGCTGCATCAGTATTTATTTAACGTCTTCATTAGCACACCAGTAGCTGTGCTGTAGCTACTGTACCGACCACACAAATTAAACTACTTGCATATCTTAATATTTAATTTTTTTACTAAAGTAACATTAATAAAGTGCTGTTATTTTTAACATTAATAAAGTTACCAATAAAGTAATGGTATTTTTTCTGTCTTTATCATAGTGAAACGTGGCTTGAGGCATTTCACCGACAAGTCCAAGTTGTTTGCCATCTTCTCTGCACTGAGCGCCGTTAGCCTTTTAACTATCTTTGCGTACGTTGTATTTGTGAATCCAGTGGCATTTGTGCTACCCCTAACGTACCTGACTGTATGTAGCCCCATGACTACCAACGGGTCGTGCTTTCCTGATCCTGCAACCCCGCTTACCACTGATGCCAAATTCGCTGATCAAACACTTAAACAATCTGCCAATGGAGCCATTATAGAGCCAATAGACTCCAACCGTACGAATAGTGGCCCAAACCAAGGCAAGGAGAACATAACACCGGCTGCAATGCCAACAATATCAACACCAACCCCAATTGAAATAGCCGACAAACCAACCAATATTTCAGATCTACAAAATTCCCACATGTTGACTTCTTCAGATGTTTCTGGTTGGACGTCAATTACAACATCAAGGCCATTAAAAGCTCTTCCTGTCACAGCATCAGGAGCTAAACGTATGCTAAGTATCAGTGATAAAGCACATTCCACGAAGGAACTTCCAGTGAACAAAGGGCCTCCTCTTCCGACTGTGGCCCCACCACCCCGCCCACGTATTGATGGACATAACTACTCGTATATTCTAAACCCAGAACACCACATATGCGTGCCACCACCTGGGGAACAGCTTCTTGTGATCCTTGTGTGCACATCGTTAGGAAATGTGGAGAGCAGACAAGCTATTCGAAACACGTGGGGCAGCCCAGCCCGAATTGGTAGTTCGAATATACGCATGGCTTTCCTGCTTGGAGCTACACAGAATCGGACGCTGCAGGAAGCTATCTTATCTGAATCGGCTGCTTTTTCCGACATAATTCAGGAAGACTTTTTAGATACCTACAACAATCTTACACTCAAATCAGTCATGTTGCTGAAGTGGGTGACGCTTTTTTGTCCACAGACACGATTCGTGCTGAAAGTTGATGACGACATGTTTATCAACATGAAAAACTTGGTGAAATACTTAACTGTAATAAGACGGCGACAGCGCATGCTGTTTGGTCGATTAGTCCGAGGAGCACGACCCGACCTTGCAAGAACGTCAAAGTGGTACGCGCCGAAGACTGTCTATAAGGAGAGAATTTATCCCGACTACCTTTCCGGTACACCGTATGCAATGTCAATAGACGTTGCCCGCATTTTATACAATACTTCGACTCGTATGGCGCTATTCTATATAGAGGATGTATTTATAACTGGAATGTGTGCTCGTGTGGCTGGTGTTCCTAGGCGGAATCATACTGGATTTAATTATAAGATCCGCCAGCCGACAGGATGTGCTTTCCACAATGTAATTTCTGGTCATAAATTGAGTCCCACTGATATGCGTAAAGTATGGACCGAACTTAAGCAAACTAACATGTCGTGTTAATAACGACGGAGTAATTTCTTGAGTGTAGTTGCAACGAATTATGTTTCATCAAATGTTTTAAGTACGTTTGTGACAATGGTGCAGTTCAATGAAGGATTGTGGCTAGCATGCTGTTTGTGAATGCAATTGCTGTTTATGAAAATGAACAAAAATATTATGTGTCAATAATGGCAATTGGATATTTAGCATTAAATTATTGTTCATCTGGAAATACATGTGAGCTTCGTGAAGATAGTTTGTCCCTAAACTTTCGTAGATAATCTTTAATAATATCCATTATATCTATAGGGTCCAGTGATACATTTTTCTGTTTCATTCATAAAAAAAGCTTTTCAAATTCTGTTTCTTACCGTTTCTGTACAGCATAATCTTTTTTAAAGATTTTAATGAGTTAGACATGATTTTATCTAAGTGTACATGTCTAGGAAATCGGTAGTGATTGTGATTTTAATATGAATTGAGAATTTGCTTATCCATTTTGTATTTTATTTAAAAAGCCAAGTTTTAAAATTTTCTTTCTTTTTAATATAAGTAGAAAAATCACTAAATAATGGAGGTAAATAAGTTAGTTCTTTTACGAGATTTACCTACAGGCGTGGTTTATAATCATTTTTTATGTACGACTAAAATTAAAATAAGGCTCTTTTTCCTATGAGTATTGGTCATTCGTAAATTTAGCTAACGTTTGTCAATTGTTTTCTTTAACTATTTCGTGTGCGATTGTATGATGGAAACAGATTTGAACATTTTATAATTCGTAACGAAATCTTGCTCATGGTACATTGGTTCAAACAAGAAAACCTAATAAACCCTTTAGTAACACAGCCTCAACACAGTCTCTACACAGCCTTTTTGTGCATGGAATTACCTTTTTTTTTCAGTTGATAGGCCTTTCACCTACTATCTGGGAGAACTAACATCCTTCATATTCTGTTAGAAAAGAGTTAACCTGTCTCTAGTAGTAGACTGATGGAGGCAGACTTCAACTGCTCGGGGGCTCATGTCACGTAAGCACTTTTACGTACCCTAAATTTTACTCCTGAGCCTTAATACACACTTACAGGAGTGTTAAAAACAATTGGTCACTTCTGACTCTCATATTGGATGCCGTATTGGAAACTAAGCCAGTTTTCGGTTGTATCTCCCTTAATGGTGGTCCGATTTAAGGTTCTTATAGCAGATTTTAATCGCCTTAAAATATCCTACAATTCTTACAATATGTAGTTTTTTTTTGTTAATCCGAATATCTTTTGAGACAAAGTGTAATTTTAATGAATACTAGCCATATCGTTTGCTTCGCTCACTCCATTGGCATCGATTCATGCTTCATGCAATTTCTTTGATTCCAATAGCAGCACAAAATCGATGTACCGATTATTTCGACGCGAACTAATGCTATTGTTGCTCACAATTCGTTCACCACATTCCTCAGCACGTCTGTGTTTCACCTACATTATTCAAAACAAACGATTTGTTTCTTTGCACGTTCGTTCAGATTCTCCTCCAGAAGTAATTGTCTACGAAGGTGAGAGATGAAAGATCGATAGACCAAAGCGAAACACTCATTGAAAAGGTTTAGTTTACGTGGAAATCGCTCGCTTTGCTCGCTCAATCCACGCACCTCCGTGCCTCAGAAAAACGAATGTTTGACATCCTTTTAAAACCAGGTCTATATGGTTTTGATTTTTCGATGCAATACAAAACCAATTTTAAGTTCTATATGTGGTGTGTTGCAAAATACGTCGTCCTTTTAGGTTATTTATTGCGTGCATCCTTTTCCAGATCGTCTCAGTACGTAACTAATATATTCAAGACGGTTTGTTGGTCACTTTGCATGAACAGACTATGACGTCATGAACGAACACCACGAGGGTTAAAAAAAATCTTCGACCTCAGCGTTCAGGGTTTTTCGCGTATTTGAGGATCATAATATCAAGTTACAGTGATGAAAATAGGCCTAACCGAAGCGTTATTTAAGTATCTTTCGTTTGGCCGTCCCTTATTTGTAGGTATACTTTGGTTCCAGAGGAGTAGAGGTGGGCTACAAACACGCACGCACGCATATCATACGTCTTTAAAGATGTAGGTTACGTGAAAAGCACTACTTTCTGAGTATGTTCCTTATAAAAGTGTGAGAAAGATGCTGCTAAATTTTGTTCCACATTATGTTTGCAGGAACTAATTGTACGACGCCACGCTTCCGTCCACTATAAGTGCAAAAAAACACGGAAATAATCCCATTTGTATAATTTTAACAGTAACTCTGTAGAACCTACAAGTGTGATATCCCCGTGTTTTTGTACTCGTAGTGCTAGGAAACGTGGCATCATACAGTATCCTGCAGACATAATGTAGAACAAAGTATAGAAACAGACCTGTACGGAAAAATGGTTGTTGATAAATAACTAGCTTACCCAACCATGTTCCATGATACAGTAATAAAGACATTTTCCAATAATGTTAGAAGATTATTCATACGGATTTTTGTACTCCACAAATGCAGAAGAGCATCCGAACCAGAGGATTTTTCTATCCTTGTAATTCTCAGAAATTCTTTAGAGAATATGTATGGTTCTAGATGGTTGAAAATGATGTGCTGTGACTTTTAAATTTTAAAAAACGGAATTTGGAACCGATAGGTTAAGTTGCAAAAAAAACCCTATAAATAATCTTTTGACATTATTGGAAAATATGTCTTTATGACTGTGTCGTGGAACATGGTCGTCTAAGCTAGTTATTTAATGAACAGCCATTTTTCCGTACAGGTTTGTTTCTAATAGCATCTTTCTCACACTTTTATACGGAATTTACTAAGAGAACTATGCGTTTCATGTAATATTCATTAAAATCACGCTTTTTTCTCAAAAGACAATGGGTTTATCAAAAAACGTCATATAGCAAAAGTTGTAGGGCATTTAAAGGCCATTAAAAAGAAGAAGGCCATTAAGAAGCTTAAAATCGGATCATCAGTAAGGGCATAAATGAAAACGGAAACTCATAAACGAAAATTGGGCTAGTTTCTAATATGCCGTTCAATTTGGCAGGCAGACAACTACGTTTTGGACCACGCGACCAATTGTTTTAACACTCCCGTAGGTGTGTAACAAGGCCAGAAGTCAAATGTAGGGTACATAAAAGTTCAAACGTGATATGAGTTAAGTTCTAGATTATTAATTTAAAAGGTTTTTGGTAATAAATAAAGAAACAGAAACTGCCAACAAATACTAGAGTTCATTCCCTGAAGCATGATGTCACATATATATATATATGTATATACTAGCATCGTACCCGGCTTCGTCCGGGATTTGTTTGACCCGTGGTTGTGTCCCAGTATTTGCTCGGTGCTGCCTGATCGTTCGCTGCAACAGTCGATTTTTGTTTGTGTAACACTCCCCCTTTCCGTCAATCCTCTCCCTCCCCTCTACCCTCATCCTTTTATCCCGTCCTCTCCCTCTCCTCTTGGTTTCCTTCCCTTTCTCCTCTTTGCTACACGTAGTTGAACACGTACCCGTCTCCCGGGTCCCGTGATTTTTGTTTGTGCTCTTCTAGGTTCAGTTAATGCGTAATCATATGCTTAATGGTAAGAGCGCACTTTGCCCCCCACCCCCACTCCCAGTCTTTCGCTGTGGCTTAAGCGATGCGTACCGTGTGAAAAAGAAATGTGTTTAGTTAGAAGGATAATTGTTAGAGCAAATTGTTAGTCGAGGCAACAATGTGCCAATTTCATCTTCTTTCAGGGCAACAACGTCCCAGTTTCAACTTCAAGCCAAAGAATTGACACACTCGCACGTTTTCATTGTTTCCCTTCCCGGGGTCGTCGCTGCGGTTGCTTCATTTCTGCTATGAGACTTTGGTTTATAATGTAAGAAGAGATATTATATATTTGCTATTATATTACTGTCCACTTGTTTCCCTGTTCTGAATGGGGAGGGGTACGTTTTTTGACCATCCATCCATTTTGCTGGTAGCCATCATATTGGGTTTTAGAAGTCTTTATTGATGGCCTTGGATTAATGGCAAGGATGTAGGCACATGGAAGTTCTGATCCGGAGTTCGCTGGTTCGATTCCCAAGCAGTCACGTGATCTCAATGAAATGTATGTGTTTAAGAAAGTCTTGTTGATGTTTAGCAACTTTTAGTGTATGATTTGCACTGTTGTGGCGGCCTGATATTTTGATGGCTTGCTACTCCAGCATCATTTGTGGAAGTTTATTTTCTGTGCCGTACCACAAGATAGGGTAATATGCGTTTCTTTTCTCTCTCTCTCTCTCTATTCAAAACTTTGCAAGGTTGGGTAAATTGTCTAACCCTTCCCACTAAGCCTTCTCGTAGCCTTATGCAGCAAATAGTTCCGGGGGGTCAACTACTTCGTCTTCAGCTCCATATACCCCCCCCCCCCCCCCCCCCCCCCACCACCACCACCCACCCCAATTCGTTTTTGAATTCCAAACATTATTAAAGGAAGACAATAATAATAATAATTTGTTGCTGGAGCAACCCAGAAGATCACTGACTGCCAGCCTAAAAAAAGGACGGAAATAAAATTATGACGATAAAAGCAAGATGGGAAGGTGTGACAAGGCAAACTAGAAAATAAAAAAAACACTGTAAAATTTGTGTATTCATTAATTATTTCGGATGGTAAAAATCATTCATTGAACGAAAAGTCAGAAATGCAAGAAAAACGCTCCTTACTGGGATTCGAACCTGGGATACTAAAAGATTTGTATTCCAAAACTTTACAATCGCTTAGCGAGGAGGACTGAGGCGTCTGCTGTAGTGGGATTGATGGTGTTAGTGGTAGTGGGGGTAGGGTGGGGGGAGCCTGTGGTAATTTTCTAATAATTAAAGAAACTAAATCATAATTATAGTATTTTTTCGCTATTATTGCTGTTCAGTTTTTAGATTTGACGCACTCCCAGCAGTAATCATGGCGTCATAAGGCCATAGGGACAATTTTACTAAGTAATTCCTATGGGAAATTCCTAAGATCTTTTACTTGCCACAGTCGACATGAGCCCGAGACTTCACAGGGCCCTCTTCTCTCGAAGAAACCATGGGTGGCGTAGGTCAGCCTCGAAACTGGGATCTGTGGCAGATGAGATACGTCGTGCTAACCATCAGGTCACATTGCCCCGTTATTGCTGCTCACTTGTCATCCGTAGCTTTCACAGTGTTGGCTCCACTGCGATTCCTCGTTTGTTACCAATATTCTTTCTTCAATATTTGTTTATGTTCTCAGTGCAACTCATTTAATGAAATATCAGTAAACTTGTGTTGAATAAAGCACTTTGCACAATCTAGCACAATCTAGCACTTGCTTGCATCAAGCGAAGGAATGCACAACACCACTTCTTTTACGGAAACAAACAAGCAACGAGCCTCCTTAACTATTGAACAAAAAATTGGTACGTCCTCGTGCACCTGGGAGCAAGCTATAAGGTTAACAATATCACTGTTGCTAGATGGCGCCACAGTATTTTCGTACGATTTTCAATCGATGATAGTGTCGCTTTAAGCGAAAAATGTCTGGGAATTTGAGTGCACAAATGTATTCCGACCCCCTTCCCGCCTATTTCTAGCTGCCCTCTGGCCACAGAATAATGTTCCTTTATTACTATTTCGAGCACCACTTTGTATTCCTTAAAAAATACCCTGTTCTTATCCGTCAAATAAGGACCGATTGAATAATGTACGGATTACGATGACTTTCAAATGCTAAAAAAAAAGCAAAAAAAAACTACGTTAGTTGATCATGTTGGATCAGTTGATCAAAATGGGTCAGTGGGCCAAGTTGGGAAAGTTGGGTTGTGAAATTGGATTAGTGCGTCAAAATGGATCGATGGGTCACAGATCCAGAATAAAATATGTGTTTGAAGTCCTACCTCCAGCAAAACGAAAAAAAAATTAATGTATCCGTTCCTATTCAGTATTTTTCGACCAAACTTGGTCAGATAGCAGACAGCTGAGGAAAGTATAATTTTACTCAAAAGTATGCAATTATGTGCAAGCGCAAAGGTAGGAGCCACACGCAAATTTGAAAACTGTTCACTTCTTGTTGTTCTTCTACTTGTTCTGCCACCGTTTCAGGAAAAAAACAATGCACTTATCTAAAATCTGAAACCAGGGCCGGATTAACCGATTTTGATGCCCTGGGCGCCGCTCTTTCATTCTGGCCCCCCCCCCCCCCAACAAAAAAACTTTCGTTTCTCGAAGGTTATGTTTAATTCTAAAAAACAGAAACAGAATTAGAAACAGAACAGGTATGGTATTAATTTTACTTACAGAAACTGGTGTCACACTCACACTAGGCTATAGGCCTTTGCCGTCGACTTCGCCGGCATGACAATCAGTCAGTCATATCATTCACTATCATAATTTTCTTCTATTGTTTCATTTGGGATTTTCTGCACTTCAGCAGTCTTGAAAATTTGTCAGTAACTTCGTAAAAAGTTTTTCCCCGAACCAAGTTACTCTCAAATGCCATCAGAGACAGGCCTTGTAATCGGGGGTGCATGGTAGTCCCTTTTTCTTGCAGAAAGTTTCGAATATGGTCGTTTCCCTGCAGCATTGTTAACAGGAATTATCAAGACAATGCGAATAGCGATGTTTTCATTGGGATACGACGACTCTTCTTCGTCGTTATTGATAACATGAAGCTTGGATGTGAAGGCCAAGTTTACGTATCTAATTTAGAATTTTGCACATTTTTCCATAGCACGTAAATAATCCCGTGATGCCCCCAATAAGAGTGCTGCCCTGGGCCCACTTTGCCCATTGGTTAATCATGCCCTGTCTGAAACATGATCTAAGCCAGAAATTTACTGATTCTTCATCTTCTTTGACCGCGATCCTGAACCAGCTTTATAGTTTTAACCATTGTAAATAGGGAACAATGCCAACTAGCAAAGGCCAGGTCCATTCTTCGTGCACATGTTATGTCTTTGCTAAACAGTTGATTGTTGATGGGTAAACCGTGTTTCAGCTAAACGTATATAGTTTTAAACCAAACTAAGCTACGTTGTTAATTTCGAGGCCGATAGAAACGATAGAATGGCGTATTTATTTCGTAGATGCAGTCTTTCAGAGCTGAGCTGAATTGTTTGAAAGTGGGCAGCAATAATCACTGTCCTCGCGCGTTCACACCTTTGTAAATTAAAAAAAATTACTGCCAACAATACTCACCCGTGCCAAATTAGGCAACAAACTTCACATCAATTCAATTGTCGAAGACATAAACCATTGCAGCGCGACGCCATAGCCATGAAAAAGTAAACGAATTACAAACAAAAAAGTCTGGTATGCAGTAAAATAAAAGGGTAATATGATTGGAGTTTTACTTTACTTGTTAAAATGTACACGGATAAAAATTGATGATTTTTAATTGACATAAGCAAATGTACAATTGATAAAATTGCATCTGTTCAAGTACTGTTGTGCTTTAACAATAATTTAATTGGTAAAGCATAACAGCACTTAAAACAGATGCAATTTTCTCAATTATCCATTTGCTTATTTCGGTTAAACATTATCAATTTATATCCGTGTACATTTTAACAAGTAAAGTAAAACTTCAATCATATAACCCTTTTTTTACTGCACATTTGACGTTTTTAATAATAAAAAAAAATAATAATAAAACACTTTTCCACACTGAACATGGATGGTGGACGGAAGGGGTGTGAGCCGCTGACACCGCACCAATGTTACAAAAAGGGAAAACAGACGTGTCCAAAGTGACAATGGTTAAGTGACAATGGGTATTGCCTTTCACCATATCTTTTTGCCCTTGGCTCCTTAAGAGCTGCCCTTTTGTGTTTAGGTTGGCAGTCAGAGATTCTTCAGGATCCTTGCCAGACCTGTTGCTCTGAGCAACAAATTGTTTTATTATTATTATTATATTATATTATTATATTAAGTTAACCTTTTCAGGAATTTTGTAAGCGACTCAGTAAAGAGCTTTCGACGGAAACGAGACTCAATTTCCATACACACCGTTGCAGAACTAAGGGCATTCCAAATTGGGAAAAAGTTTTTCCTACAGTCCAGGCGTGAACTCTGTACAGCCAGTATCCAAGGGTGCCCACGTGCGCCATGAAGATTTGGAACCCTGTTGAAGAACGGAAGGTCTACTAGAATGAGGCCGTGTAAGATTTTATAGGTTAAGATAAGATCATACCTCAGTCTTCTTAGTTCGAGGAGCTCCAGACCAGTACTCTCTAGTTGATCAAGATGATTAAGGGAGCGAAAGTCTGGAAGTCCCTTGGTGAATTTGCGTTAAACAAACTCAATGCGGTCAATATCGCTTAGTAGGAAAGGTGACCAAACAGGTGAGGCGTATTCCAAGAGAGGACGCGCAAAAACCTCGAACGCCCACACCTTGGTACGGATGCCACATGAAGTGAAGCATCTGTTCACAACTGCAAGGCGACGGAAGGCGAGAGCACTCGTTTTTTCTTCAATGGTGGGATGATTTAAGATTTGTTGTAAACCTGATGCCTAGGTCTTTCACCTCGCCGACTTTTGGCAGAAAAACGATATCCAGGCTATATTGAACATCAAGGTCACATGTGTAAAAAAGGAGTGGTATCTGAATGGTCAGAGGAGATTGCCAAAGCTCAGACCAGGCTTCTACCACCCAATTTCATCTGAAAGTTCTAGTGAGGCGTGATTTTCCACATTAGCGCAGCCAATTTTTAGATCGTCTACAAACTTATAACCATAGGTGTTTAAATTTTCAAACCGCAGATCGTTAAGATAAATGACGAAAAGGAGAGGACCGAGTATCGACCCCTGCGGGACCCCGCAAGGTACTACTCTACTGGAGAGCCCTCAACAAAGACCCGCTGGGAACGATCTTTTAGAAAAGCGGCTAACCAGATTGCAAGTTCCCCTTCAATACCACACCCCCAGATCTTGTATAAAAGCTTTTGGTGTATCACAGACTCAAAAGCCTTTTTAAAATCGAAGTAGGGTCTCGCAGTGGCCACCAATGTCTTGGACCTAAGTCCAGTAATTGAGGACAGACAGAAGCTGGTGGGTAGAGGATCTTCCTGGGAGGAAGCCAAACTGGTCACGATTAAGGACGGAATGTCCTTCGAGGAAACCGAGGATAGAGTCCAGTACAATTTTTTCCATCGTTCTGCATGCCACACCAGTCAAGGAGATAGGGCGATAATTTAAGGGGTCGGATGGTAAGCCTTTCTTATAAACCGGCACCACATTTGCAGTGCTCCCTACCGTTGGAAGTTTTCCCTAGACAAAAGACATACAAAGAGTTTCGAGAGTGGATAGCTCGCTCCATCAGGCCCGCGTGAAAAACTATCTTTTAACTTCTCGATTACCCTTTGCACATTTGTTTGTGTGAAGGAGACCAAGGTACATCGGTCGCTGCAATTTACATTCTGTAAAACTGGTATCGACGTTTTGTTTGTATACTAACAGCCCCTTGCTGTAATGGTTATAACTTTGACGCATTTTTATCAAAATGGTCGGGGGGAGGTGCTGGTACAGC
>JAHWFP010250341.1:0-36263 GCA_023313725.1 Lithobius niger
TTTCCCTGTCTATTTCCAAAAATGACAATTATAAATCCCTGATTATCTCTTTAAGGATATGATAGTTGTAGATAACCTGGAAAGAATGAACTAGGCTAATACGCCGACGGTACAGTAAAAGTTTAGGTCAACAAGATTACTACAGTGTGTGGTAGAAGAAGAGAAAGTTTCATTTTTCCTCCTCCTTGTTCCATTGGCCTGACCTTGGCCGACAAGTAAGAAAGTGAGAAAGCAAAGCTCATATCAATCCGAGAATAGAACCAGAGTGACATTTATTACCGCATTCCGAAGGAAATAACGAGAGGCCAGGAACTTGAAGGCCACAAAACGAACTTTTTAACGATTTAAATTTTGATCGGGGCGGGGAGTGACAGAGGAATAAACATAAAATTGACCCCGTGTCACGTGACGTGGCTTGCGAGGTTGTTTTGGGTTCGTCCATTGTTTTGATTTTTTTGCCAGATCAAAGGGCTACAATTCAAACTGGACGTTACCTAGACTCAGTGGCCTACTGGCCATACGAGAAAACTGGAAGTTTCCCGTGGAGGCCGATGCTACGAGGGCTTGTCGGAGGCCTACTGTAATTTTTCATGATGACTAATTTCTACGAAATGCCACAACAGAGGGGCCTACCTTAGTCATTTCTAGGGCCTAAATGGCCCTCCCTAAACGCCCCTGCCTACACAGTCGTCTGATACACGTATTGCCGATCCGATCAGATATGATACCGATATTTGTCGAGTACTGAGAGTTTGATACCAATACTGGATACCAATACTTACATTAGAAGTATTTTTTTTAACGAGGCAAACGGGTCTGCATTAAAGACTGGCCTTGTGTGAATATAAGATACAGTAATTTGAGAAAGAAACAAAAGATAACTGCCCTGACTGGGACTCGAACCCAGGACTTTCCGCTGTCTAGGCCGGGAAATCTAACCACTGTGCTCCCGGAGCGGATTCTGGCTACGGCTCCAGCTGAGCTGAGTAGCTGTTTAGTCTCTCTCAGTGGTGAAGTAAAGGTTACAACCGTACATACAAGGTCGAGGGAAAGCAATTTTGCTTCCGGCCATGTGTGTGTTACGTTTGTGCCATTTAGGTCGTCATTTCCAATTGATTTCTCTGAATTGTGTATGGAACTGTAACCGAGCTGACGTCAGATTAATTCTGATATTTCAAATCAATATCCCCAAAACGCCCTCGCCTATAATTTTATTGATTTTCGAACTTAAACTCTGTAAATAAATCACAGGATGCGTGGGCAAAACTTCTAAATGTAGGTCGGTCAATTCTGTCGATTGGATGTCAGTGATAAAATGTTCATGTCAGCCGGAGCTTGAGAAATAGCGTACGCGACTGGGTGGTACAATATGGCTGCCGAAAACTCCGCTGACTTGTCCCCTTGCCCCTGTCACATAGACGAGGACGTTATGTAGTTACCACCCAGAAGAATGCCAGCTGAGATACTGCCGCCCTTTTCCTTAAAGCAACACCCCGCCTGCCTTACAACAGCCACGCGCTGATCACCATCCTCGCCAAGGTCAGCTGAGTAGTAGCTGCGTTCTTCGCAGCGAAGAACGTAACTACTGTCTCAATTGCCAGTGCGCATAATAGACGAACCAACATGAACGCATTAATCGTGTCGTCACAAAACCGGAATGATTTTCTCATTTTAACATCACAATTTATAATTTTCTAGGCTAGTGCCTTATAATTTTGCTTCGACGATCTATCGGAATAATTAATTTTAATTTTTATCGCATTAGTCTTTTAGATTTTTGATCTCGTGGTAATTATTAGAAAATTAGTACACGCACCCACAGAGATGAAACGTCGTGGTTATTGTAAGCGTGCAAAGCATCATATAAGTGCGGGACGCACTTAAATAAAGTTACCAATATTCAACAGAAAATTTCCTAGACGCCACATTTATAAAAGGATTTTTAGCTAGGAAAAAACTAACGGTAAGTAAATAGACCTTTGGGGCCGTACTTGATGTGGAGGATCGAGAAAAATGGGGCTGGGAGGTATATCCCTTTAAAAGGTAATTTGTAAAGTCTACTGTACAAAGAGCATTGAAACTGGTTGCAAGTTAGCCTTGCAAAGCCTTGAAAAAACCTTGAAAGTGGTTTTGTCTGTTGTGTACGAAATGTGAAGACAGTTATCACACTGTTAGTGCGTGTTAACTTCAAAAGTTGCCTAAAAGGGGCTTTAAAAGCTATTAAAACTTCGTCACGTAAAGCTATTCGCAAAATTAAATTATTATTTTGAATACTCCCACTCGTTGTCACTGGGTGTCACAACCTATCCCTAAAATCCGTGTTCGACGGCTGGCTGTAATGCCGAACACGTCTGTGTCGCTTAGCAACGCTTTCCGCAACGTCGTTTCGTGGTTGCCATATTGCCTACTCCCGAAATATTGTTGTTGGTCCGGCCGGGTAGGTTAGTGACCGTGCTTCAATATGCAGCACTTTCTTATACTTTCTTTATATCATGGTCGCAAGAATAGCGGAAATCGTTCATGGTTTAGGAAATTGCCTGTTTGTGAGCGTTGCTAGCTAGGGATGACTTACGTAGTGGAGGTCATGGCATTGCAAAAGATTTCTAGTCATTATCTAATAAAATTCGCATTATAGCATTTTTTACACGAATCGAAAGAGGAGCCTTAGCCTATAAAAATTAATTCTTTTCCTTCTAAATGTCCAACCATTCGTATGGAGCTAATTTTACGACTCGAGCTAATTTTGGCTTCTGTTTTGAAAGAACAAGAAATTCAGCCTTGAGCTTTTCCGATTCAAGGACCATTGCCATTATTATTATTTTTTTTTAAAAGACATTTATATGATTTGTGTAATAGTCACAATGACGCGCCATACGGACAGCAATTTTATTCACTGTTTTATGCGACCAAGCACCCTAAATTTGCAATACAAATATTAGGAATCACGTACTTTCGTCAGGCTTGGTGCTGATCTCCCTTCACCCGTATAAATAGACTGGTCAGCTAATTACTTTTTTTACACGGACAACCGGATCCAAAGTGTCACTACGGATATCGCCCATCTGCCGGATCACGTTTTTGGCAGGACAAGTTTTGGCGGGACAATTATTTGGGTTCGGTTTCTGATGTTGTATATGGTGCCGCAGCGAGCGCTGCAGCGCGGGCGAGGCACGTAATTTGAAAAAAAAAATGACTATCATTTTCGGGTGAGATCAGTAGTGACGATTGAGATTCGCGATGGCCGTTTAAAAAAAGTGATTGACGGACGGCCATGACCCTAAAAAAAAAAAAACACAGTGCGAGTACGTATCGAGTACGTATCGTATCGTATTGGAAATAACCGTTTGTACAAAAGGCAGTTCTCATTACCTATATCGCAGATTACGAGCCTTCAACGTAAAGCTGGAATATACGGGCAACCTAGGAAACGTCGGTTTTTTTTTTTTGAATTTACAGTCATCTCATTCAATGAAAAGTTCGCTCCGTGAAGCAGCCTGAAATGTTATTTTAGGACGGAAGTAAAATAAATAAAATATTCAAATAGGATCCGAGAATTCGACTAAGGGGTTAGAAAATGAACGGAGGAGTGTTCGTCGGAGCCCTGTAAAATTATTAATTTTAATCTTAATTTTCACCCATTTTACAGCATTTGAACGTTAAAATTACAAAATTCAAAATTTATTTTCAGTTGCAATAAACGTCTCGTTTATCTGCGTTTGCCGATCTTCGCTCGTAATTTCGGGTAGGTAGGAGAGATTGAACCCCCTACTCTCCCCCACCTTCCCCATTGTTCGCTACGTCTGATGTGGATCCCTGAGGAAACAATGACTGTTGTTCGAAATTGTACCACGTATTTTCTTTTTGCAGTGTTTCTTTTGCCAGTACAAACTGTTTTTGTTACGTAACTTAAAAACAAAATGGTGGCCGTGATGGCTGAGCTCTTCTTTTAAGGAATGTAAAGGGAACCCTGGCAAAGTCCCAGCCAGAACAAGGCAGAATGAGAAACTGCCAGGCTACTTCAGCAGCTATGGGACCTAATTCTGAATTATTCTCAATATTATCTTAGTCTATGTGGTGATGGGATGTTTCCGGATCGAATTCCTGTGTTGCCCCTGTCTTTCAAATATAACGGTTTCAAGGGAATAACTCTTTCAAATAATATTCAGATGACGTAAGGCTGCCAGAAATTTACAGGAAAAAAAAAGGTTTGGCTCCAAAACAGGACCTTGAGGTACATCTCAGCTTGTGCTGTTCATTTCGAATTCCTTTTCCTATTATTCATCTGAAAAGTTGTTAGTGCTGGAAAACACAGGCATTCCAAACATCTGCACTCAACCGCAAAACATGTTCTTGTCAAAAGTTATATTTTTTTCCCCTTCAGCATTTGTATTTATCTCTTCACTTTTTACTTGTGTTTTCGGGCTAAGTGGGAGTAGGGTAAGTTTAAATTTATCTTAGCAAGTCATAAAAGTTACTTCCACTTTTTTTGTGCCGTTATTTTCTATTTTCTATTTTTTTATTCACTCCCCTCTTTGGGAAAGATATTTTGGTATTCAGAGGCACGTAAGTGGGGAAGGTCAAACCCCCAAAAAAATCGCTGTTTGGCGGAGTTTGTCATGTATTTAGTAGCTTAATTCTGGAATTTAGTGCCACAGATAGCTACCGATATATCTTATTGCTCGTCATTACGAATGTTAAAACTTTTGACTTAAGTAAGAACTAATGACGTTTCATTCTTTTTTTTCTTCAGTGAGTCAGACAATGTTTGAGTCACGACAATGCCTGCGCGTGATAACGCTGTCGAATGGAAAAAAAAATCTAACCAACGGAAGGTTCGATTTTTCCATTCGACTGCGTCATCACATACAGGCTTTGTACCTGTTGGATGTGTTAAGGGCGGTCCCCCCCCCCCCTCCAATCCCGCCAATTTTATTTGACCGTGTGGCACACGTTCTGAAACGTTGCATGTTTTAGTGTGACAAAACATGCTGCATGCTCTGGACTTTTAAATCAACAGATTGAACCAGCAACTCCGCAGCCCAACAGCTCCGCACCATCCTCGAAATGGTCTCTTTGGCCTTCCAAGATTCAAGAGTCATTAATAGCTGAAGAAACACTAATTTCACGGCATTGGTGGATAGCCCAGGTCTACCGTCAAGCTTTTCGACAAGCAACTTCGAAGGAAGGTTCAAGCTTGACTGCTTCCAAGATGTTTGAATTGAAACCACAAGCGAACAAAAATAAACTACACTCCGCATAAGTGGACGATTGCAAAAGGGCGTTAGCCCACAGGTCGCCTGCCGTCATGAGTCATCAATCAGTCAGTCATTATTGGCCATGTTAAGTTCGAAAATCAATAAAATTGGAAGGAAGATGTTTCTGTATTTTGACTTTCGAAGACCTAAATTAGCTCGGCATCACTCTAATCACTCACTCACTATTCGAGGAAATTAGTCAGAAATGTGCAACTATAAACGAATTGACAAACTAAATCTAAAAGTACTCGTTCCACTCTTTCAATTAATCATATTATAGTGGTTGAAGACCATTCATAGAGAAATTTAACAAATATGAGTTAAAGTTAAATTTAACAAACTCAATATAACAAATTGCCAAAGTTTTTCTTTCCCCCTACTCCATCCACAAAATAATGACTCGTCCTTTAATTGCGCGGAATAGATTGGTTTGGCTAGGCTACATTTGGTCTTTTTCGGTGTGGCGTCGATTACATAGGCGTCATGTTTTGTATGGGTTAAGTCATGCGACATCATGCGTTCATGCGTCATACTGCCTCCTTCCATGCTGTTAAAAAAAAATGTAGTAGGCTATTTAGTTTCGTGTAAACGCCTTAACTCAAGCAAAACTACATGCACAAATACGCAGAAAATAATTAGAATGGTAAAAAAAATCTAAATAACTATTATAGCGAGTTGCCGTGGATGCAGTGAACTTTTTTTCAAACTTCTTACTTTTTTTTTTTAGGAAAAGTCTTATTTTGTAACTTTTTTTTTCCATTTTCGGGCTCTGGTTCCCGAATTTTTTTAATGTAAGCTTTATTCTTGTTAAGGTTTGTTACCACTTCCTGAAATATTGAGGTAGTAGGACCTGCAATTCGTTAAATTTTTCTTATCACCATGATTCAAGAATTTATGATCGGAAACCTGTGCCTTGACTGAAATTGAGTGAAACGAGACTGACTAGCTTCTCGTAACATTAAGTATTTATTATTTAACGCCACTCCTAGGTATAACACGTCCTAAAACTAAATAATGGATAAAAGAAACGAAAACTAGACCAGCCAATTCTGTTAGAGCATAAAATAATTTCATCGCATCTCACCTACCATTTTCTAAGGGATTAATTAAGTCTTGTCGAGATCACTTTGTTTTAGTGACGCTAACTGGTTTCCATCACCATGGTGACGCTCAGGAACGTGAGAACGTGTTTACGCAACGACTCGCCTTTGCATTCTTGCAGCTAGAAGCTAAAAATTGCCAGAAATTCCAACATGGCGGCGGTGTTAGCTCTGCCAGCTCGCAGCGAAACGAATCAATAATTGAGTTTAGAAGCGACTGAGAAAATTGTTTTGTCAGGAAGAATTCTTTATCTTACTGTCACGAATTATAAGATTGCAAAGCATTTACGCGAACGATGTCGGATTTAGCTAATCCGGGTAGCGTCGTTACCATGGCAACGACCATCTATGTCATCGCGATTAAATTCTAGCAGCGAGAATGAAAAGGCGAGTTGTTGGCGTAAACGCGCCCTGAAGGTGATTCGATTCATTGACGTTGGCACCCTCTGACGTTAATCGCTGGAAGTAGGTACTAGTTCTACTATCGACAGAGTAAGAGTAGCGTTACCTATAGCTTCATTACCCAATCCATTACTTATTACGTTCATTGGTGTCACCAACGGCTACTCACGGCACGTCACTTACTTGTTGACTGTCACCATATTTATGGTGTCTGTCGCCATTTCCACCTTCCGCTAGACATGGTGTGTAAAGTTCCCGCCAGGACTGCCGGCCATGGTAGCGTGAGAGGCTACCATGCTCCTTCAGTGGCTATGGGAACTATTCCGGCCAATTCTGGACAATCTTTCGGTCCCTACGATGATCGTAGGTTTCCCGGATCGAATCCCCGGTTGGCACCTCCCTTAACCAGATATTTCTTCTTCTCTAAAAGTCTGGTAATGTTCAAAATTGAGCCGGTTCAGCCATACAAGCAGTAAGTTGCTTCGGCTGACTTAAGGCTCAAAGAAATTAATTTAAATAAAAAAAAAAAAAAAGATTAAAAAAAAAATTGGGCAATGAGTCTGTTCCCCTGTCCGGGGTTTGTCATTTTTTCCGGAGGTAGCCTACATATTATATACGATGAAATCTAGATTTGGGGAGTTTGTTTCTGTATGGCGCAGTTGGCAACCAGGGACCACTGCACTGTGACTGAGGTTGGCGCTATTGACCTAGCTGTCGACGTGCCATAAAACATCTATTCACCCCCCACCCCACCCCAATGATGGGGCGTCGGACGATGGGAAACCGTCTAATGGCATAATTGTCTAATATCCGCCTAAATAAAAAAAATCTGGAAAATGATCTAAACAGAATATGTATAATGAAAAATCTTCTAAACGGAATATCTTACAATAAGCGTATAATGGATAAACGTTTAACTGGACAATAATATTGCTGCGGTTTATGATGTTAAACGCATAGCCGCAGCGAGCGCGGCAGCGTGAATGAGGTAGGGACATTAGACGCTTTTCCATTATATGAATTTCGTGTTAGACGATTTTCTATTATATGAACTTCGTACTATTAGACGATTTTCCGTTATACTGTTTTACTGTATACGTTCTTCCAAGTATGCGATTTTTGTTAGACGATTGCCCCTCGTTCCCACCCCCACGACAAAACAATTGTTGCGATGTGCTAAAAATTGTTGTATTGTTTACTTCTAGCTATAACAATTAACTAAAAATTCAGTTTTCAAATTCCTTATTTTTACTGCATTTTTAATAAAAAGCTCTTTACTTTTTTTATGTCAAAAATACGATAGTTCCTACTTTTTTAAGAAAACATGTTCACGTTTTTCACTTTCGGATTCGGAAATATTTTCATCGCAAAACCAGGCGACGTTCTCAGTCTTACTTCAAAGATCATTCCTAAACAAGTTTTTTTTCGAATCGCTTCACGTGCGGCAGCTGCTTAACAGGCAAACCATTAACCAACAGGGGTTAAAACGGTTCCTCGTACGCTTCGCACACCCGGTCAACACACATCGGCAGTACGAACGATGATGCAACTTGTTAAACCAAAGAAAAGTCTCGCTCTTCTCAACAAGACACTGTTCCTGTTGCTAGGTGGCGTTAGAGGTTACCTTGACGACGAAACCCTTTAAGAATAACCAACCAAGATGCTCCTCCTTAACGTTCCATCTTCAAGGTCGACGAGGAGTTTCCCAGGTGCTCTGCACGGGGTACACACCTGTTAGCTTTGGCGGAACCATCGCCTCGGGGAGCCACACCTGGCTGATCCAGTTCCCTTGATCGAAGTCATCCAATTCCTATTATCTAATCATTAGGATGCTCCAGGACCAAAAGTTGTAATGATGGGTCAGTAAAGCGACAGGGGAACACCAGTTCTGACACCATCCTTTCCCCCGGCTGTAACGAAGCTGACACGGCAGCCGACATCAGACAAGACCGTCGAAAGCAGCTGGGAATTTCCCCGTGGGGTAGCAACCACTGATTTTGTCAACAATCATCTGGAGGGAGTCAGAACCGAATTAAAGTCGAAGTTCGTTCAGCGCCACACTGCTAAACATCGGTAGAGTGACAGGAAGTCTTTTGATTCGTATTGTATCGTAACCGTTACGCAAACAAATACATATATTGAGCTATGGCTCACGAAAGCTCACGGCATCGACGGCAGTGCCGTGAGTTTTTTTTTCGTACTTGGCATTTTTGGACTCCACAGCAAATGTTCTCGCCTTTTAAATACAAAAGTAGTCTTCTCGCTAACACATCATCGTGCGGTTTAAGATGACTTTGCATTCTTTTTTTCTGGAAGGTTTTAAGATTGTCGAAGGCGTGACAAACACTTAGAAAGCAGAAAGCTTAAATGAACTTTAGTATAACAGAGTAGTAATCAAGTACAGGTGAAAAACGAAATCATAACGTTTCGGTTCCTAGGTCGGAGCCGTTTTCAAGTGAAGGGTTTAAAACATGTTAAGCAACTGAAAAAAAAAACATGACCCCTCTGTTCAACTCCATGTTTTACTGGTTTTTTTTTCTGTAATTTTTTCTGTTTCTAATTTAGTAACTGATTAAGCCTGTGCTGCAGGAAAACTTCGGAGTTCACGATATAGACTATTTGTGTGTGTGGGGGGGGGGGGGGCGGGCGGCGGGTGGAGAGCAGAAGTAGCGCTCTGACATCACATTTTTTGAAAAGTGGGAAGTCTTAAAGTTTAGCGATTCCAGCACAGGTCCTGATTTCCGATCTCATTCTACGAATGTTAATAAATATCTTTTAAAGGGGCGGACTTGGGAAAAGTTGACCCCGTTGGCGATAAGAAAAATTTCACACCCGCACCAGTTTTTATTTTAGGAAAGGCTAGGAAACAGCTGTCCAGATACAGATGTATGATAAGATCTAGATTTAAAGTTTGTTCAACGTCTCTGTAATGTGTGGCGCAGTGGCAACCGGGACAACTGCACTGTGACTGAGGTTGGCGCTAATGACTTGGCTGTTGACGCGCCATTAAACCTTAATCACCCCACCATCCCCTGGTGGTTCATTGGGTGGAGTTCAATGTGGAAAATTAGATTTTTGTGGAACATTTGTTTTTATGAACCCTTTAGGACGTTATTACCTTAATCATAGTATAAATTCGATGGTCGAATCTCGATTGCAGAAATTAATGAATTTACTTCTTCTCACTCCAACACTATTTATAAACATAAAATTTCACAACGAGACATCGATCAAACGAATTTGGCGCACAAGCCGGCAAAGAGCATCTCCGCAGCTTAGCATCCTTTGGTCTGTGGTGCTAAAAAATGTTCCAATATTTATAGTCTGGTTTGCGCCACTCAATCGGATACAATTTACACAAGAATGGAATGTCCTGTCTCCGTAGTAAACTTGTTGCTTTATTTGGCGTGCGATGACTGGCCAATGTTTCCAAATTCACCTTGCTTCTCGAATGTGGTAAAATTACCCTTAAATGCAGGTAATTAGATAACGACTGTTATTAGGTGTTCGAATGGAATGCTGCAGCCAAACCTTACAATAGGCTTTATAGACTTTTTATGCTGCGTTAACAATTTTATATGTTTTAGTTTTACGATCCTCCTACAGGCAACCCTGTTACAGATGCAATGTGAGACGTAGATAACAGGAAAGATTAACAATCACCAACCTGTTGGCGATGGTTTGGTGGTCGAAAATAAAATTTTGGCTCCCATTGTGATCACCACCTAGACTGCCCGGGCCACACCGCCTCACGCACACCGCCTCTGTCTTGGTGTGCGTACTATACCTATAACAAATTTGGTTTGAAAATATTCAAAATTGGTTGAGATATTAAGCAACCCTATTTTCGTAATTTTGACCTCAAGATACTTAGGTCAATCAGCGGTAAAAGCAGTGCTTGGAAGTACAAAGAAATATTTAAATACAGATGTTATGTTCTGTTCTTAAAGGAGTATTAATAAAACTTGTTTGTAATTTTACTTGATAGGTTTTTTTGTTTTATCGCGCGTTTGCTGAAAAAAATTTGATTAAAGGTAAAATCCTCCCGAATTGTTGATTTTGATTATGGTTTTTTTTTTCTGTTAGTGGGACGACTTGTAAAGTTAATTTAGCATGCCATGCCGAATTTTTATTAAATGTATTATTTTTCTTTTTTATTATCGCATTTTAGCTTTCATTATCTGCCGGAATATCCGTTAACGGAAATACATAATCAATATTGAAATTTTAAGTCCGATAATGAAAAATTAAACTCCGTTCAAGGAAAACATTTTCCATTATTGGAATTTAATTTTCCGTATATTGATTATGTATTTTCGTTAACGGCTATTCAGGCCGATAATGAAAATTAAAATGCAATAATATTAAAAAAATGTTTAATAAGAAATGTGAAAGGCCTGCCACAATTTAGGCCAACCAGGAGTTGGGGCACGTTTACGCAGCGACTCGCCTCTGCATTCTCGCAGCTAGAACTCAAATGCGATGGCAAAGGTGACATTGCCATGGTAACAACTCTAAATGGATTAGCTATATCCGACATCGTTTGAGTAAATACTTGCAGTCTTATAATCTGTGCCAATAATATAAAGAATTCTTCATGACGAAACAATTTTCCCAAACGCTTCTGAAGTCACGTTATTTGCTGTTTTCGTTGCGAGGCGGCAGACATAAAACCGCCAACATGTTGGAATTTGAGGTGATTTCTAGCTTCTCGCTGCGAGAATGCAAAAGCGAGTGGTTGCATAAACGTGCCCTTATACTATGATGGGAATTGGCATGTTGCAGCTCTTACCTTCTGTCTCTTGGCCAGTTGATTTAACATCGCCAAAATCTTATTTACCTAAGCTATCCTAACATGCGTTAAACGTGGCTGCTCAGCCCACGCGAGAGCAAGGCCTGGCGCTGGGATGCAATAGAGATGCAGTATCTACCTCAGTCGGCCTTTGCTTGAGAAAAAAAAGATTCCTTGCTTCAAGGTCATTAAAATGCTATTGCTTGCCAACTAACACATGCATCCCAAGTGAAATTTTTCACGCATTATTTTCTTAAGTAATTTTTAATGTTGGTTTTTCGTAAAAGTAAACAAGCGACTGCCTAGAAGCAACCGGTCTTCTATACACTTCCGCCACTTTTTCAACGAATATGTTGAGGCGCACACCTCTATCTGCAACAGTGATCTCTATTATATAATCTGAAAGTAGTAACCAACACAATTGCTGTTTAAAAATATATTAGCGTTTAGGACTCGTCTTCAATTTTAGGCATAATTGTCAGTTTTTACGTGCCGTTTTAATTTCGTAAGTAGCAGCTAACAGAGAAGTGGGTTCGAGAATAAGCCTATTCATTTATGCCAAACGGTGTGGAGACTTGACGTTGCCGTGGCAACATGATTTTAGGCTTAATTTTCAGCTTTGAGTACTAATTTTTTTTTACCTGCCGTTTTAATTTCGTACGTAGCAGTTAACGGAGAATTTTCGGTTCGAGAGTACGCTTATTCATCCGTGCAACACGGTGTAGAGACATAACTTAAAAACGCGCAATCGTAATTCTTTTGTTTTTACGATTACGTGTCTTTCTGCAATGTTCAAATCCGACGATCAAATGTTATTATTTCATTGCGTTACGTCGAGAAAACCTCTTTAGCTATAAGGAAGCAACGATGTTTTAATTTGCCGTGTTTTCCAGCAAATTTTTTGTCGCTGAATTGAATGGTGAAAACGGTTTGTCAATGTCTGTTTGTCTGACGGTATCTATACGGCGCGTGGGCCTACTTCTTTTTACTTTAAACATACATCGAAATAAACTCGCAGGCCTATTCGTATTCGGAAAATGCCAAACTCTTAAAATCGCACTAAAAAAAACCCTCTAAGAGGTCAAATTACTCAAATATCAAGCCACTGAATATTTGACCGGTCCGGAAAATGGTAGCTTGCGTTTCACCGTCCCAGACGGCCCCAGAATAGCAGACCGTCCCAAACGGCAACGTTTGGATCGACCTCTTTTTTTCACGGTCATTAAACCCAATACCCAGTATTATCAAAATTGAATCGCACGCCAATTTACATCAATTAATTTGCATACGTAATGAAGGAGCGGTCGGTGTATAAGCTTCAATCATTAACCCGCAAGTGATGCGTTTTTTTGTGTGTTCTCCCGACGATTTCGTCATAAGGTTAGTGAGTGCGTCATTCAACATTCCAGCCACGTCTGGCCGGCTACGGTTATACAGAAATGTTGAATCCCCTTTGGAAGTTTGGTCCCTTCTGTTCACACACAAAATGTCTTAGGATCTGCAGCATTAAAAAAGTGAGATTGTCGTGCGTGCGTGTTTTAACCTGTATTCCTCTCGATCTAAGGTATACCTACAACGATTGAACATAGCGCCAAATGAAGATAATTAAATTACGGTTCGAATAAGCCTATATTTTCATGCTGAAACTTGCTGCTTTGACCTCAAATACGCGAAAAACAGCTCTGAAAACAGTTACATGATGTATAGAGTTGGATCAAACACTTCCGCCACTTTAAAGCCACTTTCGCTTCATACTTCCGGTTTTTAAAATTAGCTTTAACTAAATCTGGACGCTGAATCTAATGGTGAAACCACAATGCTGCCGCAGGTATAAAACTTGACACCTCCACCAGCGAAATGTTGGGGTGTACACCTCTATCACGCACTGCAACAGTGATTTCTATTATGTAATCTAAAAGTGTAGTAGCCATCACATTGTAGGTTAAAAAGCGTTAACTTTTCGGCCTAGTTTGAGATTTTAGTCCTAATTTTAAGCTTTTAGGCCTAATGTTTACATGCCGTTTTAATTTAGTAACTAGCACCGAACAGAGATTGGGTTCGCGAGTAGACTTATTCATTCATGCAGCACAGTGTCAAGACTTCACGTTGCCAAGGCAACGAGTTATTTTTTTAACTAACGCGTGTCGTTAACGAATTCCTTTTGCTTTTTACGGTTCGTGTGTTCCTGAAGTGGTGAAATGCGACGATCAAATTTTATTATTTCATTGATGTACGTCTAAACGGAAGCATCGATGTTTAATTTGGGTTTACTGTTTATTGAATGGGTTTATTGAATCTGGCAAACGGCACAAAATGCCGTATGTGCACCCACACCACACAAGAGCTAATGATCGCGTGTGGCGTGTAGGCATCACACATGCTGTAACGCGGAGCATGCGCTACGTAACGACAACGTGTCGGAAATGACGTGACAAACACAAGATGTTGCTTGGCTCAGATTTAGGAATCGCGCAGAGCCAAGTGTTACAACTCCGTGTTTTGCAAAATTCATTTGAGCGAAGTTGAAAAAGGAGACGGCTTTCGCTGTACCGAAAGCTAAAAAATAAAAAAAAGAACCACATCTAAAATGTCGACACATTTAGCTTCTTGCTTATCATCAGCAATAGGACACATGGATCTCAAAATGCGTTAGCTTCACCTGGTTGGACGCACGGAAAAAGTACCTCTAAGTTTTAAAAGGTTGTCTAACTTGTGCTTTTCTGAAGCACTGAGTTCCGCGTATAGAACTTTTTCAAAAATAAAACAAACCATTTCAATGTAGCATGGAAAGTAGATATGTTCTCAGCAATATTGTGAAGGAATTTTGAGCAATAATTGGAATTTTGCTTCGTAATAGTCAGTACATTGATTTTATTCTGTGGGGATTGCATAAACGAATCTAGGGGGGGAAAAAGCCGAGAAAAAAGCCTGGGAAAAAACCCATCACGGGCAAAAAGCTAAAGAAAAAAATACGTTTGCTGGTGGACTTCCTTTCCTGTCCGGTGAAATTAGACCAAAGCAATTCACCTAACCTGACCCCCCCTCCCAAAAAAAAAAAACACGAAAAGAAAAGCAATGTCAAATCAATTCGGTTTTTTTTTTCTGCGGCTTTTTTCCTTCAGCTTTTTTCGGCTGTTTTTCCTAGGTTCTTTTTCCATGGTTTTTTTCCCCTTGGCTTTTTTTTTTCCACGCACGGTGTTACCGCCAATTTACGCATTTACCAATTTTCGACCAAGAAAAAAACGGTCAAAGGGTTTTAGCGAGTATTAACCACACCCGGTCATCTGCCCAACGCAGCCCTAAAACCCTACGTCTGCAATACCCGGAATGGATTCCCAGGTGGTCACCACCCAATTACTAAGCTTAGCCAATGCTGCTTACCTTTGGTAAACTGCCGAGAACCGGTGTTTCCAGCACTGCAAGGCCGCAGATTTCGGAAACTTTCCGGCACCAATATCCTCCATGATCGTCGACCAGAAATGACAATCCGCAGGAAGATTATCACCAGTGTCAAGACCATTGTGCGCGCAGCGTAACTTGAGTCCTGCAGTATTTTACGAGCGGCTACATCTTCCTGGAGGGAGCGGCTTTAATCGACGGCAGCCATTGTTTTTGTAACCATCTAGGATATCAACAAGGTGCTCTGCTATCGAAAACATACAATCGATTATCTGTATTCGTTCTGGGGTTAACTCAAGATAGGCCGCGGACATAATAGTTAATTGTTCGTTACAATACCATACACCGAGTCAGTAATATAACTTATCCATTTGCCCTGTAATAAATCAAGAATTGTAAAACAGTCGCGGCTGAGTAACCGATTATAATGTGGTGCCTAGTTTTCTGAAACTATAATTTTGCCCCGCTTCGTCCCATCCAGACGTCCCGCGATTTGGCTGCACAAATTCCAAATCCAACCCCGAACTCTACTTCATCCCAAATTACAATATGCCACTCGTCGTCAGTCGTCCACAGAGTTTCAAGGCGAACCATTTAAAAACAACAATCCTGAACTGAACCACTGTCTGATTGTGATTCCAGCCGTAGGCCTAAGGCAATTTGGGAGGAAGCCTGGTTTTGGGCCTTCTCTTCTTCCATTTGGTACCGTCCCCGTCCAAACCGTGTGAAGATTGGATTTATGCCAATAGAGCGAGCGAATCAAATGATATGGCTTGTTTATAATGTGAATCCATAACACGTTGGTTTGCGTGTCAGTGCTGCTAGTCAGCATTCAACTACATCAGGAGGGTAAAACCAAAAAGTTGTAGGGTTAGGGAGGAGAATTTGTGACTGAGACCCCTTCTGAAACGTCTTAGATTCATTCGTATTTAGTTCCGTCTAAGGATACAGAGAACGCCACGAGTTTTATGTGAGAATTTCTACTCAGTTTTAAGCCTAAAATTAAACTACATGAAACGAAACTAACTTGTATTTAATTATTATTTAGTTTTACTGGCGTGTGCACAGGAGGGGGCAGGGGGGGGGGGGGGCATTGCCCCAGCCTTCCCGAAAAATGCCTTTGTTAAAAATAAAATGGCCTTGAGTGCCATCATTTGCTGGTGCACAGTGCCTAATAAAGGGCCTGCAGGTCTAAAAAAGGCCTAAAAAGGTTTTAAAGCCAAAGAGGCTAAGAAAGGAGCAGAAAATAGTAAAAAAAGAAGGGGCCAAAAAAGGCTCCACAGGAAAAATCTCCACTAAAACATACTGTGCCCTTTTACTGTACCTTGTTGCCCCTGCTCGCTCGGCGATCTCTGCACGCTACTGTTTAGTTTATCGTGTGCGTGGTGTATCTGAGTCCTGCAAGTATTTTGTGAGCCGCTACGTCTTCCTGGATGGGGTGGCTTTAATCGATGGCCGCCATTGTTTTGTAACCATCTTGGATATCAACAAGGCACTCTGCTGCTGAAAACGTACAATCGATTATCTGTGTTCGTTCTGCGGAGAACTCAAGATAGGCCGCGGACACTATAGCTACGTTGTAATTTAGTTTACTTTAGATTTCGGCCGACAAAGGAGCAATACTAACCAGATGGAACGCGTGGCGTCCTCTGTAAACTAGGACGGAACTACTAGGAATGGATGTAACACGTTTCAATAGGGAATTTTTAGAGTTACAAATTCTCCTCCCCGAGCCTACAATTTGCTTGGTATAATGGAGGGCCCAAGTTGACACTGGAGTATATGGATGTTGGTAATGGGGTTACCCCATGTTTCACCTATCGTTCATGGTCGCGACCCCACGCGCCCAGTTGTTGAACGAGTGATCGTAATTACGTTCTTGTATAAGCTACGTTAAAATTAGGATGTACAACGTTTTATTCACAGTGAGTGAGTTTGAAAGATATCACCCGTCCTGTGATTTGTCCAAGCAAACTCTTTCTGGCTGGTAACAACGTTGAAACTACCTTGAAGGCGGGAGAAGTTTCGTTTGTTGACCGATTGGAGTACAATTACGTTTATTGTGTACCGACTTCAGGCTAGTTCTTGCTAGGACCGGGAAGTTAACACCTTTTATCGTGGTTTTGGCAAAGTTGGATCAACTGGCTTAGAACTGACGTATGCAGACGACCTTACAAGGGCTGGTAATACGAAGCGAGGGTTACAATGTGGATATTCTGCCTCCTACGTTCATGTATATGCATTGTTAAGCACTTGCTATAATAGAGATATCTAATGATTTCGTCTCTTTTCAAGACTAGGAACATGACACACCATTAACGCAATTGGTAAACAAAAACGAGTTCGTTTGTGTTTTTTAGGGTAAGGTTTTCCTCGCATCCAACTAAGAGGTCTTTTTAACCGCTCATAAGCTAGCAAAGCCCATCATCGTATATTAACGCCAAATTTTATACTTTAACGTGATTGAAAGTTTGTTTCGAAGTCGATCGGATAACGTCCTATAAAGTTATAACTATGACAATGATCCTTCATATTTGCGTGGTCGCTTTTTTGCCTGTGTCGGCACGTGTCGAGACTTTTTGTCTTGGTCTCAATCTGCTCTTGATAAATTTACTTTCATCTTGTCAAAATGAGACGAAGACAAGACGAGAAAAGTCTCATTCAGAATTTGAGTTATACTGTTTGGGAAACGATGCTATTGTGTGTGCAGCGTATCTTGAGTCCCTGGAAGTATTTTATGAGCGGCTACGTCTACCAGGAGGGGGTGGCTTTAATCGACGACCGCCATTGTGTTTGTAATCATCTTGGATATCAACAAGGCACTCTGCTGCCAAAAACGTACAATCGATTATCTGTGTTCGTTCTGCGGCGAACTCAAGATAGGCCGCGCACACTTTATACTTTTCTTCAGGCTGCCAAAGTAACAGTTATTCAGTAATCATTACCTATTTAAAATCTTGCAATCCCTCATTCCCTCACATAATTCATTTATCATCCACAGTTAATTCAAATCTTCGTGTAATCTGTTCCAAATGAACTCACTTAAACGATAAAATCAACGAACCCACCGCTCGTAAAAGCCGAGTCCTTTCATTCATTGCACCAACGTGTTCCAAGTTCCTTTATCGAAAATGTGTATACGCTGAACCATAATGACTGTTTAACTTGTAGCGAACAAGCATCGCATAAAATAAACTGAGTGCCGAAGTTGCAGAGTTTTGTGTAAGTTTGGCTTCCTTTCTCGGAAGTTTAAACTTTGGACAATTTGATTTTAGTGTACTTAGACGTCGTGTCGCCATCTTTTATAGCTTTGTCCCGATTCTAACCTTCAGGCTTAAAACACAAAAGACGTATTGTCGAAATGTTGACAAAGAAATAACTGTCCGTTTTTGTTTACAGTGGCAGCGAAAACAATCCAACAACTGTTGTTTTTTATTTATTATTATTTTAGCGATGTTAAAGTTTAGAACAATATTAGTGTCACACTGTTTGGTAGTTAGCTTTCCTGCCTACCCCTCCACCCCAACCTCTTTATTTGTCGCTTTAAAGTGACCATAATAGCTGCACGCTTTAGGTGTACTTTGATTGGTGCTTTTAGAATGTTTGGGCACGCCATTGGCCAACTGATCACGTGATTAACTGCTTCGTCGCACTCCACAAAGCATCACTGTGTTTATGTGGGTGGGGAGAGTTCTTCCAAAACCAATATTTTGAAGCTCTTCTTCCCCGTCAGTCAGAAATGTGTAAGGGTAGCCGAAGAGTAAGCACGACTGTGTCATGTTCCAGTGTTCCCCGGTATGAGGGGCCAAACCCACATCAGGCATTTTCTGGAAGAGAAGGGCCCTGTGATGTCCCATACTCATGTTGAACGTGGCATGTAAAAGACCCTAGGAATTTCCGATTGAAATTAACTAGCGAAATTGTTCCTCTTGCCTTCTGGTGCCTTGGCTTCGGCAGGGAGCGTATGAAACCATTCAGAAAGAGTCAGAAAAAACGGGCGGCAGGGCGAAATTACCTAAACAGGTTTATACTGCAAACAGTCTTCAGATTTTTTGAAATTTCAGCCTTCACATTGCATCCCTCTTCTCCCACCCACCCCCAGTATTTTTGTCTTTTCTACAGTCTTGAACCTAATGTAACCTATAGTAATAACAGCAACACCATAAAATCAGGGGGGAAAACGACTGCATGTACACCAACTGAAAAACAGTGGGAAAATAGTAGCTGGTGAATTCGACACAGGCATCATCCTAAGGGGAAAGAAAGACTTTCTACAGTTAAGTTTAAATTTAGGGATTACAAGCTTGAGACAATTGCCCCTGTGTGATACGAATGTTGGTGCTGAACTGAATTCATACAGCGGTAGATCGTGTGGTAGCAAGCCATGGACTGTCTTAAATGTCAGGATCAAATCTGCCTTTAATTTTAATCAGCTCAAGTGATTCCAGCATTTAAGTACCTAAGGCGTTGGCAATATGATAATTTATTCAAACCGGGTCTAGTCTTTGCAAAGTGCCTCTGTACGGACTCGATGTCATCCGTAGAGGCAGTGCAGCAGCTCAACGGGGATGCTATCGCTTAGTTGTGTAGGTCATGTGAATGCTTTGGCAATCGAACTTTAGGAGTACAAACAACATCGTTTGAACAAATCGCCCATTGTTGTAGCTGTGCTGCCAAAATCGGGTAGTAACTCCCTACTGTCACAACGCGACTGCTCAAAGGGGACACTATCAAGCCCTATCGCTTCGCTGCATAGGTCACGTGATGGCTTGGACATGCCCAGTTATACAAGTACAAACAACATCCTTCAAGCGAAGAGTCGGCCATTGTTGTTGCTGATAACTTGTTCGTAACGTGTTACTTCCTGCTTGTAGTCAAAGTCTGCACTCTGCTAGACAACATGGTACCATAGTCGGCGATGACGCCACATCACCAATGGTATTACATGGTCTAGCGGAATGATATATTCACCTTCTGCGTTTGTTTTGGGTATGAAGAAGAGCCTCCCGTACTCCGAGCTGTCATCATGGTCATGTGTTTACTTCCTGAGTGTACTCCAGGCTGGCAGCCGCTAGAACACGTGATATCATATTTGCTGATGACATCACAGTCCCGCGGTACGGTCTCCCGTTGTTTGTTGCTTTGGGTAGCATTAGCGCCTCCCGTAACGAATGAGGTAATTACTCCAAAGCTAATTTGGCTTTCCTTGTACTAATGATTGGATATTTACTAAGGAGGGGGGGGGGGGAACTCATATGTACCCCTAATCACACAAATGTATCCCTCACACGTGTGTGTGTGCTAAACTCTGTAGCGTGTAGGGGTAAAATATACTAGACATCAACTGTATCCCCGTTAAGCCCATTGGTTACACGTGTTCTCGCATCGGGATATCACGATACGAGAGGCAAGACTTCTTTTTTGTTTCTTTCTGCGAATATCAAGGAGAAACTATCAACGCCGGATATCCTCGAGTTTATATTTAGCTCCCGGAAAAGACGAAGGAACAGATCCTTCAATCGGATGCTGGTTTTGTGGTTTGGTTAATCTTGTATTGTTAAAGGTGTGTACATTGTACTGTGTATCACCCTAGAACCGATGCAACCTGTCTTCACTAGAAAAATCTACGTCTATGGTGCACCAGGGATTTTTTGTAAGGGCGGGCGGGGATATTTAATTCAAAATAGGGTCCGAGTATTCGGCTAACAGGTATAGAATGTGAGGGGGGGGGGGGGTGCTTAACGTCCCCGAAGTCCACTTTAATTGTGTTTTATTATGAACAAGATCCGGGATTGGGCCTAAAATTAAATTGTGTTACAGTTTATAAGCTCTGTTGGGTTCTTCCGTCTTAGGAGACACCTTTAGTTAGCTGTCAACCCATTTTCCAACCCATTTTCTAAATGTCTCAATTTATTTGTCTACTTTTTACCAAATATTAGTCTGGGGGAGCAGGGTGTCTGGACTTGTCTCCTTTGCTGTCGTCCTGCCCCCTCCCTGGGCGCCTCTCGAAGACAAGTTGTCAGCTCAATTCATTGCGGAGGACTCATTGAAGATCGTGTAATTTTACAGTAAATCGACCAATTACGGTATGACCAAATGTAGAATATTTCATATTTGGCCCCTTTCATAAGGAGCGTACTGGGGAAACGGAGGAGCCATTTAGGCCCGGGAAATGGTTAAAATGTAGGCCCCTCTCTTGTCTAATTTCGTAGAACTCAGTCATCATGAACAAATTCCCGTTTTCCCGTATCACCAGTACGCCCTGGCCTTTCACGTGTTATTTTTAGTAACGCGCGGTGCGCAGCAGAGTAAAAGAACTTCTCATCCTGACTATCTGTGTGTTTGTCTTCCCCGATAACTTTAGAAACTTTTGCCCGATCATTCATTTCAAATTTTCCACAAGATTTCTACGGTTTAAGCGCGGATTAACAATTCGTAAATCAATAATAAAATCCATAAATTTCGAGGATCTTGACTCGACTATCAAATTAATCCACGATTAATCTGACGTAATTCTGTAGAAACATACTGCGTAGTGAAATTTAACACGTCGAGCGAGTTGCGAGATCGCTCGCTATACTTAAACGCATCCTCATCCCAGATTTTTAAGTCGTCTTTCCTTTCAGCATTTCTAGTCGAAAGCCAAACTGTTGGCAATCGAAAATGAAACTCAAATTACCTTTTAATGGCGTGAAACACATCAACTCACCACTCATTCCACACCGGCAGACATTGTAAGTGCTTAGTTATTACGACGCCGAACCGATCACGGGTGATTTTACAAAAATGTGTTTAATGATGGCATGAAACCATTAGGGACAAGCGTTTGAATTACCACTTCAATGGAGCCGAAACATGGATTACAAATTCCACCCCTTCCGGACCACGCAAAACAGCCGATTAAAAAAAATACGGAATGTCTTCCTTTGTGAATCAGCAAGTATTGTAGGAATTTTCCAACAGATACCTAAATTCAGGGCTGCACTGTTAACACTTTTTACCGATCTCAGGCGATACGATACCAATACTGGATTTACTTTTTGGGGGGAGGAGGGCTGTGGGTGGGGCTTGGGGGGGGGGGGGCGTTGAATAACGTCTTTGCGAGCCTACAGTACGGTAGGGTTCAGACAAAAATTGGAGAACCTGGAAATCTCGGGGAAAATGAAAATAGGGCCAAAATTTCAGGGAAATTTCAGGGAAAACAAGGTGGAAAATCAGGTAAAAGACAGGGAAATATGTCCTGTGGAGCACTAGGCATAAATCATGTAAGTGGAACAACAAAGTACTGTCATGTGGAGCACTAGGCAGAAATCATATAAATTGGAATCTGTGGAACACTGTTGGCTTGGATCACTGATTTCCTTTCTGGGCGAACGCAGCGGGTCCTGGTTGCGCAAGCTTTCTCATCATCACTCCCTACCATCAGTGGGGTTCCTCAGGGATCCGTACTAGGACCCTTGCTTTTTGTCATTTTTCTAAATGACTTAACAAATGCACATACAACAACTGACAAACCAAAATTCAAATTCGCAGATGATCTGAAGATTGGTGATGAGGTTTTGGATGAAACTGGCTCCAAATTCCTTTCTTCCCAGATTGGCACAGTGACTGAGTGGTCGGAATGTTGGCAATTACCACTCGCTATATCAAAATGCTGTACGTTTCATGTTGGCCGACAGAACTTAAAACATTCGTACTATCTGGCTAATTGCAAGCTGAATTCAGTGCAATACATTAAAGATCTGGGCATCAATTTCAACTTTGACCTTAAGTCATCCATCCACTGTAGGCTGATAACTACTTCAGCCTTTGCCAGACTTGCAATTGTTAAGAGGTGTTTTGTGTCCTCGAATAGGCATACGTTGGTTTGGGCTTTCAAGGTATATGTGCGACCACTGCTGGAGTATGCGAGTCCAGTGTGGTCGCCTTACCTCCTTCAGGACATTGATAAGTTAGAATCTGTCCAACGGTATTTTACGCGTTCATTGCGTGGCCTGCGCAACAGTTCTCCTGGCCAACGTCTGAGGTTACTTGGCCTCGAACCACTTGAGTTGAGGCGCCTGAAGGCCGACCTGATGTTGACATTTAAAGTTCTTCATGGTCTGTTGCCTGTGGAATTGCCTTTTTTTGACTTCTGCACTAAGGATATTACTAGGGGCCACTCTATGAAACTGAGGGTTCCCAAGTGCAACTTGGACTGTCGAAAATTTTTTTTTTGCAAGTCGGGTAGTGGCTCCTTGGAATTCCCTCTCCGAGGCTGCAGTCTCTGCTCCATCTCTGAGTGTCTTTCGGCGGGAGTTGAATTGTACTGACCTCTCGAGTTTTCTGAAAAGATCTTATCTGTGATGCCGCATTGCACTTTAGTGGGACCAGTATCAGAGGATGCCCCCGCAACCCTTCTGGATCCTTCCCCCCTAAATGGGGGAAAACCGTTATTATTGTTATATTATATTATTAAATGGAAAAGCAATGTACTGTCCTGTGGAGCACTAGGCAGAAATCATGTAGGTTTCTGCACTGTGAATTTTGAAACTGAATTAATGCACTCTCTCGCTCGGCCGAGTATTTGTAACCTTCAGAACTAATTTACTGTGTGTACTGTTCTGTACTGAGATTTATTTAAACTTGTCGAGACGACATCAAGATTATAGGAGGTTGAAAAGCTAGTACCAGATCAGTATAAGGTCCAGTATTGCCTCACCTCATTTCCACTGACTGCCTAGTATAACAGTAGTGTAAATACATAACCCGTTTATATTTATATTGTCTTTCATTGTTGAAACACCTCGGCAAATCTCGCTTAACCCTGACTTGGCAGAGTGCAGTAGAGCTCAAGGACACCCAGAAGCCCAAATGAGATTCGTTGACGCTCCCGACTTAGCAGTTTTGGCTCTAAAACTCAACAACATTACGTAAGGTGGAAAGAATACTATTTACGCACGACGTTTAAAGCACGAACAGAGTGGCACACTCAACTTCTTAATCTCAGCTCTGTTTTTGTTTTGGCACCGACTGCGGTGATCCGAGTTTTTGAATAGACTTCATGTGCGTCTTTGGGTGCGGGTTGGGTAGAGGCTAAATTTGTGCGCTCATCAAATTGTAGTCACCGTGATACGAGCGTGATGCACCACACCCGTTTTTTAAAGGGGAGGGGGATGAGACGATGAACGTTTTTTTTTGTGTGTGGAACACGCCTATCTAAATTGAAACTTTAACAACGAACATAAACAACGCCATGCCAAAATCTCCTTACTGATTTGTGACAATCTTTGTTAGGAACCATAGTTTGCCAGGAAAAACCCAACCCGAAAAAACCGAAGTATTTTTAGGGTCCAACCCACCGGGAAAAATCCACAGTAAAGTTGGTTTATTATGACTATTTTTTATCTATCTGTATTAAACATCATCTGGCCCACTGTGGTTAGATCCTAAATGCTACCAATAACCTTTTTTTTTTTCAATAAATTGCTATTTTCAAGCTGTTTGTTAACAAAAAGGAACGGTTTTTGTGAAACAGTGTTACATTACAATGTTATCACCATTAACCAAACCTAACAACATACTAGTACTGCGCCTGTAAAACATTCATGAACAAAAACGCGAGAATCAGCTTGTTGGAGACCAATTATGGGTTGCTTCTATGGTATGCACGGCGTATCTTGAGTCCTGCAAGTATTTTATGAGCGGCTGCGTCTTCCTGGAGGGGGCGACTTTAGTCGATGGCCGCCATTGTTTTTTGTAACCATCTTGGATACCAACAAGGCACTCTGCTACCAAACACGTACAATCGATTATCTGTGACAGCTTGACTACAGTACCGGCAGGATCTTGGACGAAAAATAGCATACGCGATTGGGTTGGACAATATGGCCGCCGAAAGTGCCGCTGATGCGATTGATATGTATTGTTGACGCATTTTATCAACCGAGGGCAACAACTTCAGTACAAAAATGCCGCCATTTTTCCTTGAAACACTTTCCGGATAAACGAATATGTCGCTATTTCCTAAAGAGCTACGTGCGGCCGCCGAAATTAAATAGCTTTGGGGCAAAAATACGGAAATTTATTGATTACTACGTGCAAGCTATTTTCCGGATGGTTACTGGGATTAAGTTAGTGAATTAATTACTCAGATTTTTGTCAGTTGACGCAAATACATAAAATTCCGTATGGCCTTTTGCCACAAAGCTACTAAATTTCTCGACTACACACAGCTCTTACGTAAACAGCGACATGTTCGTTTAGCCAGAAAGTGTTTCAAGGAGGAAGTGGCAGCATGCTTTTGCACTGAAGATGTCGCCCTCGCCTAACAGAAAGCGGCATCAAGGCAAATCAATCGCATCAGCGGTGCATTCGGTGAGGGGGAGGGAGGAATGAAGCTTAATGGCGCGTCGACAGCAATGTTATTGGCGTCAACCTCAGTCACAGTGCAGTGGTCCGGGTTGCCACTGCGCCACACATTACAGAGGTGTTAAACAAACCCCAATTAGTATAGATATTTTCATAGATCTGTACGACCTCCTGCTAAAGTTAAAAAACCTCGGCCAGGAAGACAGACTTATTGCCCGATTGACGCGCTAAGTCTAGCGGCAGATGGAAACGGTGACGAACTCGTTCAAAACGGTGATTAATCAACAAATAAGTGACGGATCGTAAGTGGTCGTCGATACCAATGACATTCGGCGCGGCCATATTTTCCAACCCAGTCGCGTGTGCTTATTTTCATCCCAAGATCCTGACGGTACTACAGTAGAGCCCTGTCCGAGCGTATGCGGAGTCCTAGAAATAGTTACGGCTACCAACATCTCTGTTAATGCTTGGCTCTCGAAGCATCATGAGGGCCAAGGCATTAGTCGTCACTAACAACTCGTCGGCTTCGAAGAAGGGATATCTAGTTGACTATGTGGTTTTACGTTTATAAGTGCTTTACGCATTCCACTTAAAGAGAATGAAAAGGTAGTTTGTTTCGTCGACTTGCGACACTGGGCTTCTCAGGATTATACGAAGTCAAAATGTCACTATAGAAGCCACCCTTAAGGTGGCTTTCTTGCAAAGCACTCGATGCCGTGTTTAGACATGCTCCCAGATACGTATGACGAAAAATAACAAAACTGTGGGAGAGCTTACTAATTAGACTAAACAAATTCTTCTAAGGGAAGCTTGGGAACTTTGGGGTTAAGTTAGGGTTAAGAAGCTTAATAAAAAGGCTTACTTTAGGTTGGGGGAAAAGAGCCTAACCCTACTAGAGGCCTAACAGCCAAAAATCCTCCTGACTAGGAGACCTAGCTAGGGGCTGAGGGAGGACCAGGGATGGCCCGAAGGCTTTCTGATTTTCCATGCTGGCCCCCTTGCTTAAATATGTTTTGGTAACCCCTGATAACCGCGAAATGGTGAGAGTATTATGGGTAATAGAAAGTTCTAGAAGGTTCTAGAGGCAGGAACTGGAAATATAATTACAAAGCATAGATAATGTATACCAATGTAAGATTATACACACAAGACTAAGATTGGCCATTGGCCCCAGCAAACATGCAAGTAAACAAGATTTGCGACAACGTATTGGCACTAGTTAACTTTGGCAGGGGTTCCGCGGGTACAAAAACCTCGAAACCCCATCAAAAGAGGACAGAGCGCCCGCGCAGGCGGTGAGAAGTGCACGTACGGGATCTCTTTTGCTATAGCTAGCTCATCATACAAACCGACGTAGCCCATCAGCTCACTTGCGCTGTCGTAGGGAACCAAAAGCGGCAGACAGAGCAAGTCGGTCAAGTCTGGTGCGTTAAGGTTGAGAAAGAAAACAAGCAGTGCGGTTACAACTCGGATCTAAAACATTCTGTTGTTTCGGCGATTTTATGTTATGTCACCATTGCTGGCCAAGCGCCACAAACTGTTTAACTTATGAATCATTATTTTTTTTTTATTAAAAAGAACTTTATTAAAAAAAAAAACCGACCTAACGATCACGTGGCGCAGTAGCTTGCACATCGTTCATTTATTGTTGCAATGTATTTGCGCATTTAATACAATGAGTTTAGCTTCCTGTATAACAAGCCATTCCTTCTTTTATTAAAGAAATACAAATATCTTTAGACTATAATTGAATTAACGACATCTGTAATTCTGTTAAATACTTCAGCAATACTTTAAAGATATCAATAAATATTTACAGATGTTTTCAAATCAATTAAGTGTTTCTATTATTCTAAGTGTGTTAAGTGTTTCTAATTCATCTGCAACTGAATTAGTGATATCTGTAATTCATTAAAGATATCAGTAAATACGTGCCATTTACATGTATAACAGATGGCTTATTTGAATTGTATGATTTAAATGAATTACAGATGTCTGTAATGCATCATGTTTAAAACTAATACCTGTAATTGAAGTGTACATACCTTTCAAGTAATTACAGATATCTTTAAATGAATTACAGATATACATTTAAAAGAAGTGTTTGGGAAAATTGTAAGTTTACTAGCATTACAGCAAAAATTTATAGCTTTCAGTACAAAATTTGACAAAAAAATATATTGGGAATCTATCTTTAAACACGTTTTTTTTTTTTACGTCGGCGACTAACGGACTGAAACTTCCCACCAACAAACAAACATCAACTACGTTACAAAACAAGCACGCTATTACTAAAGTGGGCTGCGGTCCAAAAAATGGTCAAGATCTTCGTCCTTGCGTAAAAAACCCACTCCCGAAAGAAAATGACGCCATTTAAAAACGGCACCTCCGCCAAAAATTTCAACATTTTTAAGGTTGACTCACTAAAGCTTTGAATTAAATCCAACAGGCAGCAGTCAGTAAGTCAGCGGGAACACTCAATTTGGACTTTTATTTTCATTTTTTATTGATCCTACCGAAGAGCGTTCGTTCGCGTTCCGTCGCATTCGTACTCGGTGGCCGAGGACAGGTCCTTGAGTTCGGCCGTACGATAACATCCAAAATGCTCCCTGTCTATTTTTATCGCCCAACTTTTTTGTTAACTCTCTTTCTCTGAATCGTGTTTGACCTTGAACATGCTAAAGACACCCTGTCTGATACATTCAGGAACAACGCCAGCTGGTGGCGGGAATGAAAAGCTTCCTTCCTCCCCGATGGTACACGTGGAGCTGTTCATTGGAGAGTCGTTACTTTTGCGGTATTTTTTTTATGACGTCAAATATGGGGTGCGCCGAAAGGGGTGAAATAAAAGTGTTCCCAGCGTCGATTTGCTGTTTACAGACTCTTGTGGATGCGAACTAAATATTGTTTTAGCACCCCCCCCCCCCCCACGCCAATAGAGTTTAGGTGATTCGGTAGCTGAGTAAAATTATTTCTGTACTTGTTTTTAGTGACGCGTGCATCGAAACCAGAAGAAGAAATTATTTATCCTGCGGCGAGCTGTGGTGTCTAGCCGCTTCGCCGAACAATTGTTTCCCAAATTACGTGCCTCGCTCGCGTTACCGCGCTCGCTGCGTCTAAACTTGTAATATCAGAAACCGCAACTAATCAATCGGAAATTCTTTCCAATTATAGGAAGGCCTCTCTAACGGGACTTCCCTTGCGCCGAATTTTAATCAGGCCTTAATTTTCGGTGAATCGGGATTCGGCGCAACAGGTATGGACTGTCTGTCTGTATCCAGAACCATTGGCGCATCCAGCATTCTTGTTTGGGGATGGGGGACGGATGGGAAATAAAAAAAAATGGAATTAAAACGGGGGTCCGCCCCCCCCCTTGCGCCGGCTGTGGAGGGGGGGGGGGGGGGGAGGGTGCTTCAAATCCTTCTGAGCCATGTAACATAAGTTATTTTCAGCAACTTTTAAAATACCTTATTAGTCGACTTTTACTAAATTTTACTCTCAAACTTGAATTTTGGGTCAGTTACTTGCCTTTCCACACCCTCCCCAGCGTGCGACACTCTCTGGATTACGTTTGACCACTGTACTGTCAAACACCCCATTTAAGTAACTGTCAATATGTCCCATGAGTCAATAAAACTCGTTATGGGGCTCTGGAATTTTCTCTCAACTATATGGGAAATCAAGCAGATGATTAATCCCCTTGTCAGAGACAGGATGATTTAGGATTTTTGCTAAGTGTGGAGTGCTGTAAAAACAAGTTTCCTACAAAAAAGGATGGTTTTACAGAAAACCAAGAACTTTCTGCCGATCTCTCAGCCGCAATAACCACTGGGCCAGCAAACAAAGAGGAAACAACAAGAAAACGAAACTTCTTGAACCGTTTCTAGATCTCATTTCAGTTAAATAAAGTGATTTAAACCCGTATATTGCAATAATAGACCTTTTATAATTCTCTTAATGCAAAAATAACAATTAAAATCCGTTTCATACAGTATTTTATACAATTCTAAGAAAGAATTTGAGATCTATGATGATTTACACGTGTCTATCTCAATAACAGGCCTTTTTTATTCTCCCAAATACACATAGAACAATTAAAATCCGTTGCATACAGAATTTTGCATAGTAAAAAGAAAAAATGTCAGATTTACGATGATATACACGTGTGTATTACAATAACAGGCATTTTTTTATTCACCCAAATACAAAAAGAACAATTAAAATACACTGCATACAGCATTTTATACAATAAAAAGAAAGAATCTGAGAAAGTAAATTCACAAAAAAATCACCCACATTTCCACAAACTAGACATACGCTCCTATATGTCCAGCAAAGTTTCAACAACTAACTGTTGTCATCATCAGGTTTTAAGGTTGATTTAGTCCCTGATCACATCTTGCTTCAACGTTGTTTACAAGCGCGAAAACGGCGCTTGTAAACAACGTTGAAACAAGATGTGGTCAGGGACTAAATCAACCTTAAAAGCCTGATGATGACAACAGTTATATATAGGACATATAGGAGCGTATGTCTAGTTTGTGGAAATCTGCGTGATTTTTTTGTAAATTTACTTTTTCGGAATTTCATCATGTTCCACAGTACGAACTTCAACGAAGTTTTTCGTGAAAGAATCTGAGAATTTCCTTTTACGACATTTAAACCATGCGCCACGGCTGTTTGCTGTGACGCGCATGTCACGTTACTCGACTCGTCCACTCAGACGGCCAAAGATCCGCTATTCTCGTTCGTCATTGGCTAACTCATGATGACATCACGCCAAACAGCCGTGGCTCGTGGTATAGTAGCCTACCATTTCCACCCAGTGGATGCCGTTGTTATGAAAGTATGTTAACCTAACCGCAGTTTAAATAACTTAACTGGTCCATTTTCGAGTGTTATATTTTTGCCTTTTTCGAGCAAATGTTTATTTTTTTTTTGAGGAAAAGAATTAAAAATACACCCACAAAATTAAAAATATAAACAAAAATATACTCACAAAGTTTGAATTAGCTAACACTCTTTGCTAACAACGGCATCCGTTGAAAAGACATTATACTAAGGAACCGGTTGTTATTTTTTAAGGTCAGGGAGGGATGGAGGGGGAGGGGGTAATGAGGTTTAATGGCGCGTCGACAGCTTAGGGAGGGATGGGAGTGGAGGACTGGGGAATTGTGGAAGATAACAGATTTTTCTGGTTGAGTCCTTGTCAAAGGGACCAAATGAAAATGTGATCCTCAATTTTTCGATGACCCTCCCTTTAAAACCCTGAAAAACATCTTGACCACTACCACTCAAAGACCAAAAATAATGTTACCAACCTCCCCAAAAATTGTACTTTTCGTATGCCTATCTGGTCTGTCTGCAGATCGCGTCGTAGCCAACTTAGTTATGTAGCACTCCGTACCAACAACTTGCCACTAGCTCTGTAGAGTTTCATGCAATAAGTATGATGAACGCATTATTTCTTGTATGCCCACAGTCAGCAGCTTGATACGGACAGCTAATAAGAAACTTCGAGGCAAGGCTATTCATCTATGACGTTTTTTGAAAAACTACATTACGCAGTACGAATGCAGTGCTGACTTCTTCAAAACCGTGTCACCGCTCCGCCGCGGGGGGGGGGGGGGGGGGCCAGAAGCGTTTTTAGAATATGGACTGTTGAAAGAGGCATTTTTTAGGTCGAAAATGAGTTTTCATCCACTTAGTCAGTGTTGTCTTCGTTTTTTGTGTGACTCCTCCTCCAACCGGAGGTGCCTTAAATAATTTAGGATCCCGCCTTCAAAGGGTTCAAACAATTTATCCCACCCCCCCCGAGAGTGGGGGGGCCCCGCCCGCCTTCCTCCTCCCTGGCAAGAAATAATGACCTGTCCCTAAAACGTGGTAAGACTAAAATTCTTTTTTTTATTGTACAAAACGCGTAGCCAACGGATTTTAATTTTAATTTTACGGGCGTTAAAGGTACATGCATCCCTGTTGGCTTTCCTGCATGACTCAGTTTTGCGACATTAGTTCAAACGTATGTAAATGTGGCCAACACGATCATTTTCTCGTTTCTTCTTTCTCGCGAGGTGATTTTGCGACGTTAAGGACGCGTTTACGCAGCGACTCGCTTTTGCATTCTCGCAGCTAGAAGCTAGAAATCATCTGAAATTCCAACATGGCGGCGGTGTTAGCCATGTCGACTCGCAAGGAAAACACTGAATAATGCGAGTTCGGAAGTGACTGGGAAAATTTCGTCAGGAGGAATTCTTTATCTTATTGTCACGGATTATAAGACTTAAAGCATTTACTCAAACGAGGTCGGATTCAGCTAATCCATTTAACGTTGTTACCACGGCAATGTCACCTTTGCCATCGCGATTGAGTTCTAGCTGCGAGAATGCAAAGTCGAGTCGCTGCGTAAACGCGCCCTAACCTGTGTAAATGTTACAAACGCTATTCTCAACATATACGACATATACGGGAAGGGTTTATGTACCTTTAAAAAAAAAAGGCCTACTATGGTACCGTATTTAATGATTGTTCTATGTACGGAATCTTCAAGCCACCAAGAAGGACCGTTCTGCCGGCCAAGGTTGGACTGTTGTTATGTTGTTACGGAATGAGGCTCTGTCTGGATTAGATTGTAATGGCATCAGGTGGCTGTAGCGCTAAAAATAGCCAGTCACGATAGGAAGTAGACTCCCTGTGTCATGATCTTTCTAAAAATAGCCACCTCACCCAACAGCATTCGTGTAACTTTACCCTCTTGCAGAGTCGAATTGATATGAAAATAGATGTGTCGTATACTGTTTACGAGGTGTGGGAGATCGGCTGGCTGACGGCGCGCCCTAAATCAGTACGTTTGGTAGGTCCAGACATACTTTAGAGGTCAGTCACTGAATAAGGAAGGGAGTGGGGATTAAAATTCCAACGGAACAATTTTAAAAGAAAGTCTTTTTTTTTTAATGACCTTTACGAAAAACACAAGCACATCACCCAAGTCATGAAGGACGGAATGACTTTTGAATAGTAAAATTACAATGTTATTACAAACATGGAAAAGTAGACTAATCTGGATAGGAAGGAAGGCTGGACGCCACTTTGAAATGGGTGGGCAGCTGTATTGGTAAAACGGAGTAAACCAAACGAAATATAATATTACGATTACCACAGTTACAGCCTTCCTCTCCGCCCCCCCCCCCCCCCCGGCCCACGTCTGCAACCACCTAGTACCTCAAATCTACAAAAACTACTTCTTTTCAATGTGAAATTCAAGGATTTCTGTAATTCAAGCATTTTTTTTTCTCAAACCACTTTGTATTTGTGTAACCACCTTGGACAATTCAAGTGTTGGATTTGAGTAAATTCTAGCGTTTTTTTTTTGTATAAACCATCTTGGATTTGTGTATTCAAGGTTTGGATCTGTGTAAATTCAAGCTTAATCTAACATACAACCTTGGATTTTTGTATTCAAGTGTTGGTTTGTTTCGTAAATTCAAGCGTTTTTTCGCATACCACGTTAGATTTATTTGTAATTCGGATTGCCTCCAGATTACGACTAATTTACGGAGTTTCCGACGAATTAAATCTAAATTTCCTGGAAATACCGAGGGTTACTGAAGAAAACCACGGAGTTATCAGGAATACCACCATTGGTAATCAGTGAATATTCATTGATTACCAATGAACACTGCGAATTACTCGAGGATTACCAAACATTATTACACCGAATTACCAAAGTGGATACTCCATCGGGCAAGCACCCACTTGTTGATTTTTAAATAACCACCATCCTTTTTCAGCATGCCTTAGTTTGTTTGGCACTTTGGGCAAAAATAAACTATTTAAAAATATGTCTGAGGGTATACAACGAGATGAGCACGGGAATCCTGTGGGGAGCGCGGATGGGGGGAGGGGGGGGGGAACCTCGCTTCCACAGACCCTTTTTCCCTTTATCTTTGTTCCAAACTACCCACCCACCACTTCAGGTACAGCCAAGGCTAAGCCAGAAAAGGACCCCAAAATAGTTTAAAATTCGCAATCTTCCAGTGCCCCATCACGGAGCCCACAGGGGAGCTCATTGCGCACCTACATGCCTCCTTTGTTCCGTTAAAATTTTATCCAAACTGGCCGCTACTTCAGTTGTAGCTAAGGCTAACAACCAGACACCAGAAATTGTCCCAAAAGTCTACCATGCGTTAGCTTCTGGGGCTCGGCAACTGTGGGAGCTCGCAGTGCTCCCCCAGACATCCTAGCTGAAAGTAGAGGATTTTACAGCGCGTATAGGGGCGGCAAATATGTAAAATCGCCACGGCCGCATCTCCCCAATTTTTGATTAAGTCCATCAAACCCCCGTTTCCCTCTTCCCCTCCCCTCCGGTATTTCTGACTGAGGCCCGTTTTTCCGCCTTAAGTTATAGGTGGTGGGGAGGCGGTTTAGCCATTACTTCAAAATTGATCGGGAAGCACCCGTACAAACTAAACAAGGTTCTGGTCTTATCGTCTTTAATTTTCGTCTTTTTTTGTTTTAAATTCCTTCTCCTTTCTTGTGTGGCAAAAAAATGAAAGCTACTGTCAGTAATTCTGGTCACGTGTGCCTCGTCTGGTTCCTCTTTCACCTGGCTATTTTTAGACAAGAGGTGAGCTGTTACAAATTGACCCAGACAGCTGTTGAACGCCACCAACCACCTGTTCAACGCCACTGTCTGTCAGCTTTGTCTAAATACAGCTCAGCAGCACGAAAAAAGCTGTATGATTGTTTGACTTAAAGGGGAATATGAGAGGTGAACACGTAAGTGCCTAGTTAATAGCGATCATTTTTTGTTAACCACGAGTTGCATTTCGAACTGAAAAAAACACCGAACGCTTGGGTGAGGTATTTTTATCAGCTTGGGAATGCAACGAGTGATTGAGAAAAATTATCGTAAGATGGAGGGACTAAGGCAAAAATTACTGCAAGATGGAGGAACTAAGACGAAAATTATCGCAAGACGGAGGGACTAAGACAAAAATTACTGCATGATGGAGGGGCTAAGCCGAAAATTATTGCAAGATGGAGGGACTAATAAAAATTTACTGCATGATGGAGGGGCTAAGCCGAAAATTATTGCAAGATGGAGACACTAAGGCGAAACTCTCGCAAGATGAAGGGTAAGGCAAAAATTACTTCAAGATGGAGGGACTAAGATGAAAATTACTGCAAGATGCAGGGACTAAGGCGAAAATTATTGCAAGATGGAGGGACTAAGGCGAATATTATTGCAAGATGGAGGGACTAAGATAAATATTCCTGCAAGATGGAGGGAATAAGGTGAAAATTATGGCGAGATGGAGAGACTAATGGGAAACTTATGGCAAGATGGAAGGACTAAAGCGAAAATTGTTGCTAGATACAGGGACCAAGTAGAAATTTATCGAATGATTGATGGACAAAGGCAAAAGTTATCGCAAGATGGAGGGACCAAGGCGAAAATTATCCCAAGATGGAGGGACTAAGGCGAAAATTATCCCAAGATGGCGGGAGTAAGAAGAAAAACATGGCAATCTGGAGGGACTACGGCAAAAGTTATTGCAAGATGGAAGGACTAAGGCAAAAATTATCACAAGTTGGGGAGACCAAGGCAAAAATTATCACAAGATGAGGCTAAGCCAAAAATTATTGCAAGATGGAGGGATTAAGGTGACAATTGTCACAAGATAGAGGGAGTAAGGCGAAAATAATTGCAAGATGGAGAGACTAAGGCATAAATTATCGCAAGATGGAGGAACTAAGGAGAAAATTATCCAAAGATGTAGGGAGTAAGGAGAAAATTATGGCAAGCTAGAGGGAATATGGCAAAAGTTGTTGCAAGATGAAAGGACTAAGGCAAAAATTATTGCAAGATAGAGGGACTAAAAAAATTATTTTTGCAAGATGAAGGGACATAGGCAACAGTTATTGCAAGATGGAGGGAGTAAGGGCGACAAGATGGAGGGAGTAATGCGACAAAATTATTGCAAGATTGAGGCGAAAATTGTTGCAAGATGGAGGGACTAAGGAGAACAGTATCCCAAAATGGAGGAACTAAGGAGAAAATTATGGCAAGATGGTGGGACTACTGAAATGTTATTGCAAGATGGAAGGACAAGGCAAAAATTATCACAAGTTGGCGGGACCAAGGCAAAAATTTCTACAAGATGGAGGTACTAAAACGAAAATTATCGTAATATGGAGGGGCTAAGGCGACAATTGTTAAGATGGAAGGACTAAGGCAAAAATGATCACAAGATCACAAGACTAAGGCAATAATTATCGCAAGATTGATGACTAAGGTGAAAATTTTCGCAAGATGGAGGGTCTAAGACGAAAATTCTCATAAGATGGAGGGACTAAGGAAAAAATTATGGTAAGATGGAGGAACTAATCCAAAAAGTATTGCAAGCTGTAGGGAGTTTTTAAGGCAAAAATTATGGAAACGTTGAAGGACTAAAGCGAAAATTATCGCAAGATGGAATATTAAGGTGAAAATTATCGGATAACCAGTGGTATTATGAGACATACACGAAAAACTAAACTATTTCCTCGACCATTTCTCTTGCCATCATCATGTGATCTGAACTTACAGTTGGAATAAAATTAAATAGGAACCCATTAATTTTGTTTGGGGAGAAGGGGGGGGGGGGAACAAGACAAAGAAAAATGGAATTTAAAAGGCATTCTCTGGAATTGTGGGGAGCTAGGGAGATGCGCAAGGGGCTACAAGGGCTCAACATTTGGCCTTTGGTCCACTCCTTGGAAAAAGGCAAAAGGTAAGTATAGCCCTTCAAAATGGTGACTGAGAAATTCAACTATGGTGTCTATAAGGAGGTGGTGAGGGGGCAGGTTGCTGTAAGTCCATTGGAACCCTGAGGTAAAATAACTAAATTTCAGGAATCTTAATGTCTTTGAAACGCTTAAAAACCCACTTTTCAGAATTATTTAAACTGTAATAAATACCTCGGG
>JAHWFP010250342.1:0-17245 GCA_023313725.1 Lithobius niger
GAAGTCATGTGTGTCATTCATTCAGGAAGTGAACATTACTACGTGACATGCACGAATGAACTAAGAAAGAAGAGTTTCAGATACGTTTTGCGTTTTTAGAATGAAATCGTCCGGACATTAACAGAGCGACTTCCGGTCTGAAAAGGGTGTGACAGTTTTAGTACTCCGAGCACGTTTTGTCCAATATTTTCCGGCGGGAGGGTCGAGGCGCTTCTCCGCATAGGGGCTCGACGCCCGTCGTTCGCGCATCGCGTGGAAAACAGGCTGTACATAATACAATGAAAGGGGTGAAACTAGCCGGAAGTCTTACGTAGAACAATCCGTATCTGTATTGAGCGTTATTAAATTTTATGCTTACGTGCTATTATAATCACTGGAACTCGCACTGAACGCCGTTATTGATCATTTGTCTCACGTTCGAAGTCATTATTTGTACCAATACGCTGTCCAGAAGCGATTTGAGAAGCGTTATAGCAACGCGGTAAAAGCCCCGGTCATTACCGGAAGTTAGACTGGGATAACAGAGACGAAATAGCTTCTCAGATCTCTCTGGACAACCTAGTGGTACAAATAATGACTTAGAACGTGAGAAATGTTAACAATAAAGATGTTCAGTGCGAGTTCCAGTGATTATAATACTGATTATAAAAAAAAAATAAAAAAAAAAAACGGACTGTTCTACGATATGACTTATGGCAGGTTTCAGACGCCTTTCGTTATATGTATATAGTCTATATAGTCTGAAAATTAAAAAAGTATAGAAAACTTTATTCATACTTTTGTCTCTATCCGAAAAAATTTAACAAAGCTTTTTACGGTTTAGGCCGCCCGCGCACTGAACGACTTGGCCGCGCGGACAGGTCGCTGCAGCCAATGAGAATGCTTACGGTTTATGTAAACCTACGCACTAATCATTTTCATTGGCTACAGCAACCTGGCCGCGCGGCCAAGTCGCTCAGTGCGCGGGTGCCCTTACTGAGCTGTGCTTGGCCTTGGTCAACATTTACCCTGCGTGGGTGTTCGCCATTGACGTTCTGGACGCAACTCACGTTAATGAGGAACAGGTGTTTGTTCCTCATTAACGTGAGTTGCTGTCCAGAACGTCAATGGTATTCGGTAGAACATTCGGTATTGGGTATCGAATCGGAATAACTACATGCTGATACTAATACCGCATTTTGGTCTAGTATAATGAGTAGGCAAAATGGCTCCAAAAACTCAAAATTTTCATTAATTTGGTTCCAGGTGAGAGGTAAACATGCGGTTTTCGACGTTTTCAAGAAAAATTTGAGTCGCATTATCCTGGCTAGCCTGTAAATAAAGAATAAATCCCAATAGTAAAAGGTTAACGGACCAACCAATCTGCATTAAAGACTACATATAGCCTTGTGAGAAAAGAAGATATACGTATACAAAAGGGAGAAATAAATGAAAGATCTTCCCGCTTATCTTGAAATCTCGCAAAGCCAGTCTTTAATGTAGGCTGTTTACTTCAGTGAAGTGGCTAGCCTGTAATTGCCGATCTGTAGGTCACATTCTTAGTCTTCTGTACACAGTGATAGCTTTTGTCCGTCCGCTGCCTTTTTTAAATCTGGGATGGTACCGAATAGAGACAAACTGTTTTCGCCTTTAGATCCAGCGTCCAAAAATTAGTTAAAAGCAATTAAGAAACCGTGGCCCACAAGTGGCCGGAAGTGGCCGACGAGTGCGCCCATCATCTATGGAACGGTGCCAAATAGAGACGAACGGTTTTCGCCGTCAGATTCGCGTCCAAATCTGAATTAAAATTAATTAAAAAAAACACCGGAAGTATGAAGCAGAAGTGGCTCGAATTGACGGAAGTGACGAAAGTTTTCAGAAGACCTTTCGTGCTAGGTAGTCGCTGCTCCCTCTGGTTTCAGTTAACAATATGAATATAATTAGTTTTTAAACAAATACATCAAAACAACCAAATTCGGTTTTATAGTAATGACTCCTTTAAACTTAAAGGTACACCCGACCTGCCTTATAACTTTCCGCTCGGTTGGCTCAGTTGGCTCGGTTGGCTTTGGAAATAGTACACGAAACAGCATCAAGTTAAAGATTGTGTCGTCACAAACCGGAATGATTCTCGTATTTTAACATCACAATTTATACTTTTCTAGACTAGTGTCTTATAATTCTGTTTCGGCGATCAAATTAATTTTAATTTTTACCGCATTAGTCTTTTAGATGGATTTTAACATGGATTTTTACCGCATTAGTCTTTTAAAATGGATTTTTACCAAGGGATTGACTAACGGTAAGTGAATAGACCTTTGAGGCCATACTTGCTGTGGTGGATCAAGAAAAATGGCGCTGGGAGGTATATCCCTTTAAAGACTCCTTTAAACTTAATAAAATAATCTATGACACCAGGAGAAATTAATAAAGCATACTTGAGTGGCATACTTGAGTGGCATTTCCTCCTGATGGCACTTATTCTGTAATTAGTGGCAGTGAATCAAACAGGATTCTGAGATCGGTTAGAGATCGGATCAGATCGTTTAAAAGTGATATTAGCCCTAACACTTTTACACAGACGCCATTACGAAACAAACGTAAATGCACCAAACCTAAAAGGATTCAGGATTCTTTTAAGATAAAAGTAAAATAAAATTCGGTCACTCTCAAGTACGATTTTATTTTCCATTTTTAATTTTTTTTTTATATTTAACTTCTTGTTAGTCATTTTCGTAGGCTGTGGTAGCTTGGAATGACCAAATGCTCACTTTGAAGGGGCTCCTCGATGGGCCTCAACTGAACCATATGGTGGGAATCACCTTCTCCCTTTTTTTTTCTTGTTTGGTGAGTCTTTTACGACTGAGTGTAAAAGCTTCGTCAAATAAATCATTGGCGGAAGTCAGTAAACGGCTGTTTCAAGGCCATCCAGTTTTTATTTTTAGCAGGGGAGCTAACGTGTGTACTACACTACCCTTGACACAAATATAGATACATGTGAAATAAAACTTGCTTTCTACACCCGCATTCTACTCATGAATGACGTAGGTTATTATCTCAATTTGAGTTTATTTTACGACTGTGTAATTGGTATGTTTTACAGTACATGCAAGAGGAGAAAAAAACGTGGCTTTGTTCAACTGGATTTGTTTGTGACTGCTTGAAGGATCACCTTCAGTCTGTCACCGAATTGTTATTGTGGCCCAAAGTCAAGCGCCTCGTCTGGGCGGAAAATTAGTTGTGGCTTCCTCAGGGCGGCACGCTCGGCCAATGGCCAGTCATTTTATTTATAAGCGATATCAATAAGATCTATATATTAAATCAGATCCACAAGGGGGGGGGGGGGTAGGACAGCCTCAGATCCCAAACACAGTCCGCATAATGAAAAGTTCGCAGTACAGTCAGGACAATAAAAACGACCGGCAATTTTTCTCTTTTTAGCTCCTTTTTGCTTTCTCAGTCTTTCTTTGTAAGTTTTGGTTGCCTTTCTTACACTAGCTATATACAGTTCTTGGGTAATGGGAAGTTCTTTGGCGTGACGACCATGTCGAATCATAAATGAAGCCGTCATTCGCAATCCTCTGATGGATCCAGTTGAAAGTCTTGTACGATGATCGCTAATTATTTGTTTATTATCACAAATACCTCACTCCAGATCAGCATTTCAATGACAAAGCCACATTAAAATATAAAAAAATAAGTTTGTTGTTGTTGTCTTGCATGAAATCAAAAATTTTCACACTGCTTACTACTTTTTTTGTTCACTTTTCTCACAATTTTTCACACACCTTTTAATTTTTCACATTTTTCACAAATCTTCACACTGGTATAACATGCCTGCACGTTGTGAACAACGCTTGCGTACTTTTTTTTATTCTGAAGTCTAAGTTCAAATCGTGGGCACTGAAGTGAACCTCAGAAGATACATGACGTTTCATCGGCTATATTACCCCGAGTGCTTCTATGAAATCGTATATTTGTATGTTTTAGCACATAACGCCTTTCCAGATTTAATTTCCCGAGACCGAAGCTCGAGGAAAATTTGTTGGAAAGGAGTTGAGTGCTACGACGCACAAATTATACATTGCAAAGACGCCCGATTGGAATTCGGTTTGAGGATTTTGGTTTTCTTTCCCCAAAACGATTCTCCAAAGTAATTTCGTTTTGCGGTTTCGATTTTGGTTTACGATTTCGATTTTCGACTTTCAATTTAGGACGTAATTTTGATTTGCGATGTTTAGCTTTAAGATGTTTACGATGTTAAGATTAGTTGGAAGTAATCTTGACGATGTTGACCTCGATTTGCCGTATAGAGATAGTTGCCCCATCACATTACGTCAACCAACCTGTAATTTCGTTTTCTTTGGCGCTGGTTTTTCATGTTAGGCGGTAACGACATTTTAAGGGGACTAATAACACCACGCTAAATACACCCTGACCGATAAACATCAGGAAAAATTTAGGACCAACTACGACAATATGGTCCCAAGATTAATGTTATCTTACTCTGAAAAAATGTTAGTGACATTTTACGGACATTTTCGTGTAATTTGGCTTAAATGCACACCCCCAGTTTCACATATATTTTCCGGTTGTAATTTTCCGACTTTTCTGGTGGGAGAGGCTTTAGGATGATTTCTGTTTCTGCACGAAGCGCGGCCCCCCACAGCTCTGATTTCGCTGAGGCTGGTATGCCAGCGATAACAAATTAGAAACAGATTTTATAGGGCTTTACGGACCTCAGTTTATATGTATTTATTTCCATAAACACGCACAGCCACTCCGGCGAGTTCAATATCTTTTATTCTATTTTTGTGGGACCGAATGTTCTTACGGCTTATATTTTTACTACCATCGTACCCGGCTTCGCCCGGGGATTTGTTTGACCCGTGGTTGTTTCCCAGTATTTGCTCGGTGCTGCCTGATCGTTCACTGCAACAGTCGATTTTTGTTTGTGTAACACTCCCCCTTTCTGCCAATCCTCTCCCTCCCCTCTCCCCTCCTCCTTTTATCCCTCCTCTCCCTCTCCTCTTGGTTTCCTTACCTTCGTCCTCTTTGCTATACGTAGTTGAATGTGGATGGTTATTTGAATTAATAGCAAACACCCCTCAGAAATTCTCTTTTAGGTTCAGTTAATGCGTAATCGTATGCTTAATGGTAATAGCTCACTCCTCCCCATCCCCCAATCCCAGTCTTTCCGATGCGATGCGTACCGTGTGAAAAAGAAGTGTGCATGACGTCATGTAATACTTATCCTTAAGATTACCACGGTGTTTAGTTAGAAGGATAATATTGTTAGACCGAATTGTTAGTCGAGGCAACAATGTGGCAATTTCAACTTCTTTTCAGGGCAACAACGTCCCAGTTTCAACTTGAAGCCAAAGAATTGACACACTCGCACGTTTTCATTGTTCCCCTTCCGGGTGTCGTTGCGGTTGCTTCATTTCTGCTATGAGACTTTGGTTTATAATGTAAGAAGATGGGATGCAATTGTCACACTATCTGGAATTCTGGGACCGAATTGTCGGAGATCGAATTGTCATGGACCCCTTCGAACGACGTGATCAATTACAGACCAGTGAAATCAGTGCCGTAACTAGCTTTTTCAAGGGAGGGGTGCAAGGACAAAATGTAGGGCCCCTCCTCAACAAGTAAACAAATTTAGGGGCAAAGTGACGCCTAGTTCCAACCAAAATGTAGTGAATTTTGTTTTATTTGGGCCCTCAATTGGTCCCCCAACTGGGCCCCCAATTTTGGGCCCCCTGCCTCCTGGGCCCGGGTGTCTTGCACCCTTTGCACCAACCCCAATTGCGGCACTGGGTGGTCAGAATTGTCGGCTACCGGTCAAGTCGAATCCCAAGACCAACCCGGTTGATACGTTGACTTAAAAAAAAAAAAACACCGGTTTAAAAGTAGGCTGATGAAGGATAGAGGAAATGTAAAGAGCGCTAAATAGATTCGGAGTCGTGTAAACCCTTTCATTTTCAGTAAAAAATGCCCATTTGAACAACATCGTGACCTGCCATAACAATGGTCAAGCAATGCTTTACCATTGTTGAACATATTTTTTTTCGCATAATGCCCGAAAAATGGGGGACAAGATGTTCAACAATCGTTGTTTAACCATTGTTGGCTGCAAAGGGCGGCATAACTCCGCATTGTTTTGTTGGCTTTATGTCCCGTTTGTTGAACGTACGGTTCGAACTGACGTTCGTGTCTGTGCATTGTTAGACGAACTTCGTCTTCAGCTACAAGAGCGAACGAAGCGGTGCTCGTGTTTTTCTATTGTAGGATAGAAAACCTCGTGGTTTTCTTACTCGGGTCACGTTTCGACCTATAGGGCAGTGACACAACGTTGTATTATTGTATATAACTCTATGCAGGAGCCAGTAACTGGGATAGCTGTAAGGGTCACTGGAGGGGGAAAAGAAGGCCATCTTACTGAAGACAATGCTGTTAAGAGTGGATTTCTTAGGCCTATGATGCGCGATTTTTGTCGATTTGTTGGCAGTTGCTGAGATTTTTAAGCACGTGGAATCTTTATTTTCCAATTACAACCTAGCAGCATAAGGGATTGGAGAAAACAACGTTTTTTAAGCCTATGAAAATCCGCTCTCAAAGCACTGCCTTGACTAGAAGTGCCGTTGTTTAACTCTCCATTTCAATCTAGTGCCCCTGGCAGTTATCTTTCCAATATTGGCAGCTATCGTGTAGCCAATATGACGTCACATGACGCTGCTCTATTAGGGCAACAGAAATTTTCTCGCTCACTAGCTTTTACTTGGTCAATACTAAATCTGCTGGCTGTGTCTCGCCTTTACCAGAACATGTGGCTCTCGAGTTGTCTATAGGTAGTAACCATGGCAACGACGCGGACGGAGATCTTCTCCTCGTGCCTCGCGACACGACGTACGATACATGCCTCGCGAGAAGCATGTGTTTTCTTGTTGTCATGACAGCGCCGATTTATGATAACAAGAAAACAATCTTTACTGCAGTACAAACCGACGGACTGATTTCTGAATGCCAGCACATGATGGTTTGTTTTCGATTCAATAACCCCGAAATGCATGCAGATGTTGGCTTTTGAATTCTCGCTACGAGCAGTATATGTATTCTACGGTTCGCTGATCGCTGCTAGAAGATGTTCTTTGTGAGCGAATAGCACATTTAGGAAATAGCGTAAAATGTTGTAGCATTGTTTAAAATTACTGTTGCACTTATTGTTATTTATAACTAGAGGAAGCCCGTGCTACGCACGGGTGGTGTTTGATGCACCGTTAAAAACACTGGGACGATTTCCTTCCTCATGTGTTTTACGGAATGCGTGTATCCCGTCTTTGTGTTTTTGCGTACCCTGTCTAGGAAACGGTGTTTTTCGTTTGCTTCACTCCCTCATTCAGCGTATCCCTTGTTCCGGAGTCCATACACTTACATTACATATGATTCTTTCCTGCCAAAATGCTTGGAATACGCGTTTGTACATGTGAAATAAATAAATCCGCCTTTGTGCATGTGAAATAATAAATACACCTTTGTCTAGCGGAAATAAATAATTAGGCCTTTGTACACCTGAAATAAATAAATAGGCATTGGAGACTTGTAAGGGAGGATTAAACAAACGAAGCTTCAACAATCAGTAAGAGGGCGAGCGGGCTCATTCTTCCCACGGTAGGCAAGAAAAAAGGCGAGCGACCGACAATGAAAACGGATATGTGCTCTATCAATTACTTGCGGCCGTCTTGTGACGGCCGTCTTGTGGCCGTTTCGTTGCCGACCATCCTACGCGACAACTCGATTAACAAACGAAGCGTCAACAATCAGTAAGAGGGCGAGCGGGCCCATTCTTCCCTACGGTAGCAAAGAAAAAGGGCGAGCGACCGACAATGAAAACGGATATGTGCTCTATCAAATACTTGCGGCCGTCTTGTGGCGGCCGTCTTGTGGCCGTCTCGTTGCCGTCCATCCTACGCGACAACTCGATTTTATTAATAAAGATACATTTAATTTGTCACCTATTGCCACATTCTTTTAGTAGAAACTGGAAACTAATCGTAAATAAATAACGGTTGACTAGCAAATAGCGTTCGGCGAGAGAGAAGGTCTTAATCGTAAACGGGTCCTTAACATGTACTTCTAACTATGAGATTCCGTACACTAACCCTCTCATCTGCTTTTGATAAAGTTTTCCCTAACATATAGCATCCAGATTACGCCTCAGACAGTAAGGTAGCGTTTACGCAACGACTCGCCTTTGCATTCTCGCTCGCAGCTATAGAACTCAATCGCGATGGCAAAAGTGACATTGCCATCGTAACAACGCTAAATGGATTAACTAAATCCGACATCGTTTGAGTCAATACTTGCAGTCTTATAATCCGTGCCAATGATGTAAAGAATTTCTCATGACGAAACAATTTTCCCAAACGCTTCTGAACTCACGTTATTTGCTGTTTTCGGTGCGAGGCGGCATACATAAAACCGCCGCCGTGTTGGAATTTGAGGCGATTACTAGCTTCTAGCTGCGAGAATGCAAAAGCGAGTGGTTGCATAAACGTGTCCTAACCCTGCGTCCATGTACGCGCGTATGTTCGCGGGCGAACATGCGAATGCGGAAAAAAAAACCCGCCTTCTTTTATTTATCTTACCCATACATAATTCACTATGACTTTGGTAGCGTTGGCGTAGGACAACCCATCGGTCGCGTGACAACCCTTCATTTCCTATCCTCCAGCTGTTGTTAAAGTGGTTATTCAGCGGGATCGGCAAGTAGGCCTAGTCAGTTAGTCATTCTTTCCCATTTTTTTCCTCCTGATTGTGAACACACGCCATGCTTCGTTTTACTGTTTCCTTTCTGCTTCTGCATGTGCATGAACGAAGAGAACTAACTACGACACGAGAGAGAACTCTACTTTGCTCCCGTGAACTAACTTAGGTAGCTAAGAGGTGAGAGAACTAACCTAACTCGCTGGTCGAAGGACATGTTCTAAATAAACTCTCCAACTAACTCTATTTATGATCCAATCAAAGTCTAGCTGAAAACAAGGTGGGGGGGGGGGAGCCGCCTTTATTTGCATTAATGCGTTGTGTGACGTGGGTGAGTTTTTGGCACAATTTTCATAGACACCCTGGGGGGGGGGGGGGGCGGACGCGGATGTTTGGAGTACAATGTAAATTGTTGGAGGGGAACGGAGGAATTTGGGGGGCATGGATTTGTTAGACCTTCACGAGGGAGGGAGGGCACAATTTTTTTAGGCCCCGTTAAGTTGGGGTGTAAAGACCAAATTAGAGGGAAAAGTCGTTTTTGGACTTGAAAATGATACTTTCAGCAGTCAACATCTTCTAAAAACACCTCTGCTTCTGGGAGGCCTTCTGGGTGAGTGCGTGCACGGTTTTGAAGCTGTCAGTATCAGTACCGCCAAGTATAGTTTTCTCGCTAAACTTTTTAGAAAGGTTTTGCCTCCTGATCCCCTGCTTCTTCTGTCTTACAGGTGCTTTTATAGTACGGGTGTGGGGATACAAGCAAACATTGCGTTCGTCATATTTATTGCATAAACCTCGACAAAAGATATAAGGAACACTGGTTTTTTTTATACAACTCAATCTTGTCCTTTCGTGAAAAACGCGACACGTTATTCTTACAACTACCGGTGATTTGTCGGTGCGTATTGCTACTTACTTAATTTGGCTACAGGAAATCATCTGCAGACAGTCTCAATAGGCATACGAAAAGTGCATTTCTATTTTTTGTAGGGGTTGGGGTGAGGGGCACATTCTTTTTGGACCTTGAGTAGGGTAGGTAAAGATTTTTTCAGGGGGGGGGGGGAATCATCGAAAATTTGGTGGTCAGATTATCATTTCCTACTGCGTCGAGGCACCCAACCATAGTTATTTGTCACAGAGAACGAAATGACAAATTATTGCAAGTAGCGGGGGAGGGAGTAAATGATTCAGCAAAATCCAAAGTGATTTGAATAATTTTTTCACTCTGGGTAGGATGTTCTTGACATTTTAGTTATGGAGAATGTGTCTCCCCCCCCCCCCTCCCCGGGTTAAACAGACTGCCGTTGACCAGCAATTAATGCCGTGTATTTCCACTCAAGCAGAGCGACACTAGAAATGCCCATCGCAATATGTGTATGCAGTAATAATAGTCTCATTTTGATGCAATTTCATTTCCATTTTCTTGCAGGCATCGTACGTATTTATTGATTGCAGTATTTTGCTTAGCTGCCATCAGCATTGGTCTTTTGGTAGGACTATTAACAACAGGTAAGTGAAAGACAAAGCAGTCGTGCCCAACAAGCACCACACTGTTATAATGTAGTAAACAACTTAGATGAGACGTGTGGTGGTAGTGATGGTTGTGGGGGGGGGGGGGGGGGGGAGAGAAATATCCGCTTAATGCAAACTTGGCCTATTTATGTTGCCTTTTGGACTTAAATCTCAGACTGCCTATATTTTCTACCGCTCAGCCATACTGACACAGCGCAGCGGTAGGACTTTGGCCCATACTGGCTGAGCAGTAAGACTTTGGCCTTTAGTCTCAAAGGCTGTGGGTTCAATTCCCCCTCAGGCTGTCTGACAAAGTCCAAAAATCAATTTTCGAGCCATTTGGCTTTCCGTCCAATTTAAAAATATCTGTTTATTTAGGTCTTGTCTTTTTCGGGAAGGGGGAGGAACGTATGCCTTATATTTAACCTTTGGAGGTCTTCAATATACTATACTGTACTATGCTATACTACCAGTAAGTTTTCCCTGTTTATCAGAATTGGTGCGAAAGGGAGATACGGTGCGAAAATATAAGTTGATCCTTGAATGTTTAATTTGTTTTATTCGTTACAATTTCCACATTTTATTTTTTCCTAACGGACTGGATAACATCACCAAATTTCCTAGCTACCAAATAATTTCTATGATAACAAATTACCTAACACTGGAGAAATTTTAACTGTCTTAGTTAGCTGAAACTCTGAGTTATCCCTATTCTTATCTGGAATGGCCAGCCTTAGTGGGATCCCTAGACCACGGGAAATCCTTGAAGCCGCAATTCCATCCGATCTGATTCCTACGCCACCAAGTACCAGGATTACATTGTTATTCATCTGACATGTATTGATAAGGGAACTACACGCTCACCTTTACTTTTCTGCATCCCTCAATATTTTAGCCCCTACCACGGTCGAGTGGAACGATAGTATACAGGAAGGTTGGCCCTTCCCCAGCTCTTTAAGTGGTTCTCCTCCAATATTTCGTGTAACGTCACTGGCTCCGGTTTGGTTTGGCTTGTGCGCATGAGCGTAAGCTGTCGAGCTGCATTGTGACGTCAGTGGCACCAGCAAAACCAACAGCCAATGGAAAAGCTATATGCAAAAAGCTCGGAAGAGACCCCCCTGGCCCCATCTCTATGAAGACTCTTTGCTTTGACAGTACACACCTCTGTGTACCAGTACAACCAACAAACGAATTGTGCACTAGGAGTGCACGGGTTGTGTAGTGACAGAACATATTCTTCTGTACAAAGCATGTGTTCTGATAATACACAACTCGGTGTGTTGGCTATGCTGGTACACAGCGATGTGTAGTGTCAGAACATAGCGTGTTTCAAAGAGTATTTCTGATTTTGGCAGCTTCTTTCAAGGTTTTAAACTCTGCCGACTCAAGGCTGATTATGTTATCTGACGTAAATAGTAATTACAAACAAATGTGTCAAGTGTGCCATAAAAGATGGATTATGTGATGAAAGTTTCACTTTACTTGTTAAAAGGTACATGGATAAAAATTGATGAATTTTAATTACCATAAGCAAATGTACAATTGAGAAAATTGCATCTGTTTAAGTGCTGTTGTGCTTTACCATTATTATTGTTAAAGCTCAATAACACCTAAACAGATACAATTTCCTCAATTGCCCACTTATTTCAATTAAAATTCCCCATTTTTATCCATGTACCTTTTAACAAGTGAAAAGAAACTTCAATCATATAACCCATCTTCTACGACACACTTGATGTTTTCGCTTGTAATCCGTGTACCTTTTTTATTGTTGTGATATTTGTGATACCCACCCAAAACCAATAGAAACTGCTAAGTTTCCACAAACTTGGCTTTTAAAATCAGTGATATCATTCAACCAGGTAAAGGCCGCTAAGGTTATCGTAAATCCTTTAATTGTGGCCGGGTCTTCAATGGTAGACGATCTCTAAATTGTAGCCGGGTGTTTTTCCAATCATGAATTAGTATAGTAGCTGGTCACTAGTTGTAGCCGTGTCTCTTCTTGTATAGCTGGGTCAAAATGACTTAATTTTGCAAAAAATTCTATAAAACAGCACCTCCGTCACATAAACAGATACTGTATCCAAATTAAAGAGTGATGGTAAAAGCATTCATTTACCGTTTTTAATGTCAGACACAACATGTTCGTTATGTATTGATACCATGTATTTCCTTTCTAAATTTTGTAGTAGCCGGTCTCTAGTTGTAGCCGAGTTAAAATGGCTTGATATTAACAGTAGCCCGGCTACAAATAGAGGCTTTACGGTAATCTTATTAGCCAAGTTAATCGCACTGAATAATAATTTGAATCTTAAATGAAAACTTGAAGATTTCTGTCAACCGAGAGTGGTAGTTACAGTCCAAAAGAAAGCCAGCTGAAATGCTGCTACTCTGTTCGTGGAAAATCCTTCTGGCTGCACGAACGCGTTCGCCTAGTTACATTTGACTTTAAAACTCCGTGAGTGACAGTGTGGCAATGTCAACAGTTGCTTAAATTTTATTTTAAAGGTAAAAAAAATTTGTTAACTAAAGCCAAGTAAAATTAACGTTATTATTTTGAACAATGTCACTGGCTGTCAACAGATGTCGCGACATAACCCCTAAAGCCGGTGTTCGACTGTTTGACTGTAATGCCGAACATGCCTCCGTTACTTAACCCATCCTCGGTTGCAGCACACGTGGCAGCCATATTGTTTATTCCCGTAACAGTGATGCAGGTACGGCCTGATATAGTTTACCGATCATGGCTGTACGAATCTGAACATGCATTAGCTACGGGGGGAAAAAAAACCGTAACGGAAGTTCTATTAATTTGTGAATAATAATTATGCAAACACCGGGCTCATGATTGCCTGAACTTTGTTCTTATTATGTAAATCGATTTCTTCTTGTTCCAGGCCGTGCAAAAAAGCTTCCCGAAAAAGATGACTTCTGTTCTTCGAAGGCCTGCACGCTTACTGGTAAGTACAACATTTAAAAATAAAATTTAAACAAATTTTTAATGTTTCAATCCGTGTCATCAAATACCAAAGGAGTACAAAGTACAGAATGCTTCCATATGCAGTGTGCACGTTTCAAGTTTTTCGTTTAAATTCTGAGGTATTCATCAGAATTGGATGAAAATGGCGTTCAGCAACAGAACAAACTAAACGAACTGAATAGACGCATGTAACCCCAATTAACCTCCTAAACCCTCCTCCTCCTCTGTCTCCTCCTATCCCAAAAACATCCAAAATAAGTAAATAAGGAAAGAGATGTTTTCAGATTAGCTAGAATCCATATGTTACCATGAGGCTGTAATGTGCTCAGAAATGCTGCCGGTGTGAAAAAATGTGAAAAATGTGAAAAAAAAATAGAAAAAAAACGATTGTTGGGGTGAAAAAAGTAAACACAATGAAATTATTTTCTGAGTAAATCTATAAAAGGGCTTCTCATATGTACTGGACTTTGAATTTTTTAATTGTGTAGCCTATGTTGAATAAATAGGTTACATGAGCAGAATAATTACGTGGGTGTATACATTATTTTTATTATAACACAATTTAAAGGCATCCTGAAATAGCCACACAAAAAAATACTGAAATTACAAAGAAATTATTGTACCATGGATACTGGAAAAGAAAAATTGTTATTAAAGAAGAATTGTGAAACGTGTGATATGAAAACGAAGAAATAGTGATACAAAAATCCAAAGCAGTTATGTAAAAAATGTGAACAAAATTAAGAGTAAGTATGTGAAATATGTTAGAAAAATCAAAAGTATGCATGTAAAGATGTGAAAAAAATGAAAATTGGAAATGTGAAAAATGCGAAAAATGCCGGTACTCACGGCAGCACCCCTGTGCCTTCCACACTCAATATATTTTAACAGTCTATTGGTGATATCAAGCCCTCTTCACTCCGCTTCGAAATCGAGATGCGTTAGCATCAGGAGTAATAGCGATAAGAACGTGGTGCGCCATCTATAGAACGCGACCACAAACTGCTGGTGTTCGCGGTTGACGAACACTGAAAACTGAAAGTTAAAACCAAGCTTTTCTTTGCGATGTACTGTGTAATGAAAATTTTTTTTTTTGGGGGGGGGGGGAAGGTGGGAGAAAGTTTCGGAAAGCAATCTATCTACTAGTCAATTATTATTATCAGACAATATTAATAGTGTCAGAAACCGCTCGTGGTCATCGTTGCTAGAGGTTTGTGGCTCTGGTCGAACCCCTGGAAAAGGGATCTCGGCAAAGTCCCCGCCATGTACTGCTGGGCACGGTAGTGTGGGAGGCTACCATGCTCCTTCAGCCGGCTATGGGAGCTATTCTGGCCAATCTTTTGGCCCCTACGATCATCGGAGGTTTTCCGGCTCAAATCCCCAGGTTGGCTCCTCCCTTTACCAGTTATTCTTCTTCTCAAAAAAATCTGGTAATGTTCAAAATAGAGCCGGTTTAGCCACACAAGCTTTAAATTGCTTCGGCTGACTTAAGGCTCAAAGAAATTAATAAAAAAAAATATTAATAATAATTTGTTTGTACATTGCACTATGCTACTGGCAAGAGCTGGTCACGTGGATAAAACGTCAGTTCCGTTAGTGTCCTCGGTTTGTGCTCTGGTGGCAAATTAGAGAAACTAGAGTAACCATTATTCATTTGCAGACGTGGTGGTTGACGGTAAGCGTAGCAAGTGAACTATCCCGTAACGAAGTGCTACTTATTCATCCAAGGTGGCGCATACTCTAGCTGTCTTGTGGAACTGCGAAAATTGTGTCAGTGGCTTTAAGCCTAGTTATGCAAAAACAAATTTAAAAACACCCCTAACATTTCTTAATTTACGCAAAATTTTGTAAAAAAAAAAAACGTCGGTAACAATTTTTCATGTTCACGTCAAGTTAAATGCAGACCTTCTCCCATTCTCCCTTTCAAATAACGAGCAGGTTTTTCCAATATTTCAACTTTTATTATACAGGGTGAAACAATATCGACCCAGTGGATTTGCCAGCCACATGATTCCGTTTAGCCATCAAACAACCTTCGATCGTTGGTCACCACGGATGGGGCCACGTTTTGAGATCACCCAGGGGTACCTCCCCACCTTGTCCCTTTAAATAAATTTTCCACTTCCGGTTCCTTTAGGAATAGGGCATTGGTCCCAATTTGAGATTTGAATGGGCAGTCAATTCATGGTGAATGCAGAAAACAGCATGTAAATTGGTCTGCAACAGCATGAGCTATGACCAAACATATTAGTACAAATGTTGGCTTTATTGCATAAAATAATGTTATAAGCAGTTGTGTGAAATGATTAATTGCATGTAATAATTACAGTAAGTAATTGCAAACGTAACGAAATTCGGCTAGCACATGCTTGTGCCCATGTTTGCAGTACATGTAGCGCACTCAGCTGGTATTCGCCCAAAAAGAACCGGAAGTCGAAACTTTATTTTAGGGTGGTAGGGTGGGGGGGCAACCCTGATATTAATACTTAGTGCCCTAAGTGCCCATAAAGACTTCTTTCTTGATCACTGATTCCCGGGAAGGGAGGTACCACCCACTATTTGACGTAGATAGTATGCTTACATGACAAACAGCAAATTTGTTGAAACGTTGTGTTCGAACCTCGACATGCGGTTCAAGGTCGAACACCAATTCGTTTGCTACAACCACTTGCACAAACCTGTGCTTGCCGAACCCTTACCAATTCCGTTACGTTTGCTATTCCCTACTGTAATTGTTGCATGCAATCAACCATTTGAAATAACTGCTCACGATATTATTTTATCCAATAAAACCAAGATTTGTACTACCGTGTTTTAGTCATAGCGCATGCTATTGTGGACCAATTTACATGCTGTTTTCTGCATTCACCATGAATTGACTGCCGGCACATGTCTCAGATTGGGACCAATGCCCTACTCCTAAAGGAACCGGAAGTGAAAAATGTATTTAAGGGGGGCAGGATGGGACGCACCTGTGGATGATCTCAAAACGTGTACCCCTACATGGTGACCAATGATCGATGGTTGTTTGGTGACTTACCCAAATCATGTGGCTGCTAAATCCACTGGGTCGATGCTTTTGACTCACAGGTCCTACCAAACGTTTCTTCCATTACGCAGGATTGTCAATAGAGGAAGGGCTATCGAAAATCCAAAATAAAGGGAGAAGTTTATAACGTGAAGAACCTGGAAGACACAATTAAAGTCGAAATATTAAGAAAAATTAAGGAAGCTTCTATAATAAGCGAAAATGTTACTTACTTAAAAACAAACTGCTCTCACCCACAGAGCAGTTTGATTTCAAGTGATTAACTGCCGTTAATTGGCATTAATTTGGATGTCAATGTATTATTCAGTAGAATGGAGCCCCAAAAAGCAGTATAGTTTCTGCTTTTTACCTTGCTGAGACCGGTCCGGTTTTGTGCTTGTTAAAATTTTACTTATGCTGGTAAAGTTGGGGTGTGCTTGCAGTCGAGCCAATCCGTAATTTAAACTAACTCTTGCTTCAAAGTTTTGAAGTTTAATTATTTGGTGGACATTTTAAATCATTTAAAGTTTGGCAGCTAGTTTTCCCAGAATGACGACACTTAGGAAGTTAAACTTAACCAGGTACAATGGAACGTATCAGTACAAAAAAACATCTTTTCAACAGCTAACTGCACAAGATTGGGTGTAGATACAGTGCAGTAATCCAGCTAGTGCTAGAGCAAAGTACAATTAATAAACAAACAATAATATATTTCATTTAACCTTCGAACTCTTACTCGGTGGGATTAGCTTGGCCAAAAAGCTTGGCGTTTGATATCACGACTTCACACGGCCAAAAAGCTTGACGGGAATCCTTAACAAGTTTTGTTTTGGGTTAGTACACTTCTACGGTGCAATAACCCAGCTAGTGTTATAATCGAGAAAAGAGCAATAATCAGTTAAACACTGAGGCATTACCATCGATAAATACACTTAAGCAGTCAATGATCCAGCTAGTGTTATAATGTAGCAAAGTACAATCAT